>JAYXIM010012476.1:0-21608 GCA_037575425.1 Anastrepha fraterculus | reverse complement strand
ACCACTATATAGTGATTATAATTTCCAAATTTCTTTTTTCTAGGGTTCAGACGTCTTGGCATCTGCTGCGTCGAGAGGTGAGGGCACTTAAACAATCCCTCCTTCTCATACAGGGAAACTCACTTCCCGGGACTACTTTCTAGAGCTAAGAACGACGTCCAATTCTATTCGCCCACATCTGGGTCCACCAGTCTTGTAGTCAGCTTTATGCTATAGCTTCGTCTTCTTATGTCTCTGTCTGTGAAGCTCCGCTTTGTTTTTGTACTGCGTCGTGGTCTATCTTTTCCCCCGTAATATGCCTTCAACGTATCTTTTAACCGCATTCCTCGCGTTCAAACATCTTGCCGATCACTTTGGTCGGCGCGATGACGCCAATCTGCACCCTCAGAGCATCTCTTTCAACGAGCCATCTGTCGCAACTAAAAGACGTGTGTTCGACGTCATCGCACGGTGCTTCACAGTATATCTACATGGTGTCACTTACCTTACCCATGCGGAATTATTTCGGGAAGTGTACGTGGAACTGAGTCATGGAGTAGCTAACTTCCCCGACTACTAATTTCACTAATTTCAACATTATATAGAGTTCATTTTGTGTTAATTATGAAAGTAGTCTACGTCAGAAATTTTAAGAAATTAAAGGAACATAACTTGCAAATGGCTCTACAAGGCTCTCATCACGCCCGTCCTGAACCGATGACAATATCCGATGAACGATGACAACATCCGATAAAACGACGCAGTGTTTGAGAGAAAGAATCTGCGCAAGATTATTGCACCTTTGCACGTTGGCAACGGCGAATATCGCAGGCGATGGAACGATGAGCTGTATGAGTTTTACGACGCCATAGACATAGCGCAGCGAATAAAGATCCACGGCTACGCTAGCTGGGTCATGCCGTCCGAATGGATACAAACGCTCCGTCTCTGAAAGTATTTGATGCCGTACCAGCTGGTGGTAATAGAGGAAGAGGAAAGCCTCCTCTGCCTTGGAGAAGGACTTGGCTTCACTTGGTGTGTCCAACTGGCGCCGGTTAGCACGAGAAAGAAACGACTGGCGCGCTTAGTTAAACTCGGCCAAAATCGCGTAAGTGGTTATCGCGCCATTTAAGAAGAAGAAGAACTTGCGATGGGGCGTGGTCGTCTTTGACGCGTTTCTGAACTACATTATAAGCTGATAAATGGTAATCAAATAATAACGGACACGGACGACATTGATGAAAATTACTCTAAATAACCGTGAGTTTGTGTTGATAGAATGAAAATAAAATAAAAATACAAATTTCTTATACAACCTTGGGCATTATTATGAATGCATAAAAAAGTGTAGAAGAAGAAACACATTTTCGATAAAACGAATATCGCAGCCGCATTTTATTTCAACGGAATCACTAGAAGAGTCAACCACATGACGAGTAAAAAATACCGCGGACGAATCTGCTTCTTGGCTGCAAATCCAATGGATGAGATTCTTTGAAAAAGAACCTTACAAAATGTTCTATAAAACTTCTTTAGATGATTCTAAACTCCACATTTTAGATCTTTCATCTAGAAGAGGAAAACCAAAACTATACGGAAATGTTAAGCTACTTCCATTATTCACCACTACAAGACCAGTAACAGAAGAAAAATAAAAAAAAATATAAAGGTGTTATGTGTTTACTACCATACAACTCGCCAGTTTTTCAGGAATGGAAGTTGAAAACTCTCAGTTTACTATTTGACGAATTTTACAATAATCTTGACGATTAAATGGAAATTGGGTTTCATTGAAAAATTTGAAGTACACGCGGTTTGTCTCAAACTCGACGCACACTGTGGGCATGCAACATTAAATATCCCATATAAATATTTATCTAATAGGGGCCTCCACTCGGAGTGCAACTTTTTTATGAAAATAAGAGAAATAAAATCAGTCTTTAGCAGCACTACAATGCACATAGAGCAAAACGTGAGGTGCAAATATGCCGAGCTTTGGAGGGCTACGGTAAGGGAAGGCAACCGTGTGAGTATGCAACTCGAATCTATTGGCAATTAGGGCAACATATTTGCAAAGCTTTGTTCGAAAAAGTAGGTATGTGTTTTATTCTGTGCTGACAGCCACATGAACACAGCGAGAGAAAAAACAAATCAGTCGATTTACATAAACCACGTTTGATAGATTCGCCTTGAATTCAACTTTATTAGAGCCCTATAAGGTGAATAAAAAGAAAGCCCACGGAAAGGAAAACAATCAAAAAATTTAATTCCATTCAAACTAAAATCTGGACAAGACTCATCATATGCAGCAAAAGAATACGAAATGAATGAGGGGACTATTGTCCGTGCAAAAAAGCGAATGGCTATCTACGAAAAAAGGGAATTACTATAAGCGCAAAATTTTCTAGTTGTATTTGTTATGAAAGTTATTTATGTTTGAACTATGTTGATGTTTTTATTTCTACAGAAAATATGGTAATTTTTAAAACATACATTTTTTTAATTTTCACATCTAAATTTTATCGAAATTCAAACAATCCTTATCTCATTTTACACGATTATAATGAACATATCTTCGACTTTTCTTTGTCTTCTTTAGATTGATTTACACGGTTTTCAGGCTTATTTCAGGAACATTGTCTCGTTTGACACGGATTCGCTTTGCACGATTTTTCCCAGAACGAACTCGAGGGATGAGTGTACTTCCATTGTTCGATAGAAAACGTAGTAAGCCGCCCAAATCGCTGTGTATTGTTTTTCATTCAAATTGCAACTGAATTGACTGACGCAATCCTGCTTTTCCGCCCAACTCTCATATTTTCCTTTTATTTCCTTTGTTCCACACGTACATATGCACACTCCCACTGCATTTTTCAAATCGGTACAGCATTCAGGGACCATACTTGGTAAAGCTTTCGGCTCTCGCCTCGTTCTCAGCAACAATGCAACAACGTGAATTGAGAACAACTCAATACGCAAAATCTAAGGCTACTGTGTGCTCTGCAAGGTGATTATTAATCAAACTGATTATGAACGACGCAATTTGCATAGAGGATAAGAACAAAGTAAAAAGTAGAAAAAGTAGCAACAAGACTTGAGGAAGGAAATACAGTATGGCTGTAATATTCATTGCACCGATATAGTTGGCAACTTCTATTCGCAATTTCCCCGCTCGCTATCTCTATGCTCGATTAACTTGAATAATTTGCATGCGAAAGCAACAACAAAGTTATCGAGTAAGATTCGCCGCTAGCGAGTATGGCTATAGCTCATTAGACGCCTTACCAACACATATAATTTAAGGCAGTTCTCTTCCAGCGTTGCCGACATACATATCGCACCCTAAATACACTAGGTCAAAATGAGCAGAAGCTCAAATATGAACGAGACGTTATCAATAAAACGGTCCGCGGATGACATATGGCAAAAATAAATTTTTTGTTTTTTGGTAGGACTGTTATAAGCTTACATGGCAAACTTCAGCGTGATATGTCACATAGTTTGTTTTCTGTGCTACTGTAAACAAGTCAAGCTCGAGTGTGGAAAATTTTGAGTTGTGCCCCTTTTGTATTTAGGGTGCGATATGTTCATTTGTACCAGTTGCTTCATCTATTCGCCACTTGCTAAGTTTTGCCAAAAAGAAGAGGCCTAGTATATCACAGTGGAAAAATAATTTCCCCAAGTTATAATATAATTTTTTTTAGAGTGCCTAAGTATTACATACATACATATAGAGTTTCCATGTCTACATAGCAATACACTTTCTCGGCTTATAAACAAAGTCCCAAAATATGAATGGTATGTACGCTGAAAATTATGCACAGAATGCGCCAATTTACATTTGGAAGGATTTTTTTTTAGAAATAAAATACTTCCACATATAAAAGGCACACTCTATAAGTAAAAAATATTATGAAAAACCAAATAATTAATTTTCAAAGAGCAACAAATCAGATATGTTTTTTGATATAAAACCTTGAAATGATTACTATGAATATTTACTGCAATTTTTAAAATAAAGAAATTTAATTGCTATTTATATGTACATTCACTGTCTACCAAACCTCTCTAACTGGGATTAAGGGGTTACATATGTCCAGAATTTTCGAAAATTCGATTTGTTTTTTTACAGATTATTATTCTTCAATTCTGCCTTTTAACTCACTTGCCCAAAAGTGAGGCTATTTCGAAATGGCATAAAAAGCTAGACAACTTTTTTGCGTAGGATTACATGTGTCCAAAATTTTCAAAAAATCGATTTTTTTACAAATTATTATTCTTTATATTGTAGTTTTAGGCGTATTTCTGAGCAAGTCGATTCTAAAAATTTCCCATAGATACAAAGTTATGGTAGAAAATGTAACTGCCCGACGATACTTTGATGATCATAGGTAGCGACCTCGAGCGAAATGCACTTGAAAGTTCAAACTCGTTTTTTCGAAACTACTTTCTGCATGATAACTCATACAGTTTTTAATATTTTTAATGCAGTTTTTTTTTTTTTTTTTTTTTTTTGTAACATTCGAAAGTGTTTTCTCTATAGATTTGATTTTTGATATTTTTATGAAACAATTTTATAAACATAATTAAAGTGTGGCATTTATGACGTAAAACGCATACTTTTTTTTTAAAATGCCGTAAATTATAAAATGTTTCTAAATTCAAAAATTCTACTACAACTTTATTTTACAAGAATGTTTTACTTTTTACAGAACCATAACCATTTCAAGGAGAAATGATGCACACCATGGAGCAACTTTTTTCCATTATACTTTGGGTCACGTGATTTTTTATATACTAATTTTAAAATAAATTGTTTTTATGAAGTTTAAGTACTGATAAGCAAGGTGTAAATTTTTTTATATTTATTTCTATTGTTATCCGTTCTAAAACATTTTTTCTTTTAGCGCATTTTTGGCGCTGTTGGACGTATTTAACCCCTTAAGACAGCGAATGTGAAAAATGAGGGCGCTATGAGATTTCTATATCTGTTGATTTGTTATTGTGTTGCTCACTACTACTCCGCATACAGGTACTTTGCTTAGACGGTTATTTCTTGGTATATATTAGGGCGGGTCGATTTAAAAATCGCTCATTGCTCTGTGAAAATCGTGTTCTAGGGATGAAAATAAGAAACTTTGCCGAAGGAACCATACCTCTAAAACGAATTCTGATGTATATATGCATATAAAATTAATATGTTACACAACTTTAAAAAATCGTGTAAAATGAAAAACAAATCGAAATATTTTCAAATTCAAATTGAAATTAGGAATAAAAATCAATTTCGCAACTATTCATTGCTATTTGATCACAAGCGTGCACATTTATTACAGGCCGGACCAAAAATGCTACTCGTATCATCAACAGATATGTGCAGCCAATCTGCCGGATTCTATTCAAATTATTAACGGCTTCTGTTGGTTTTTTCGTCGTAACAAAATCTGTTACGAGGGGTGCCTTTTATATTTCGGGATTAGAGAACAAAAACAAATTTTAATCATCGAAAATCACTTTATTGTTTTTCAAAATATTCTCCATGAAGATCTACACATCTTTAGCATGCGTTTGAACCAATTGTCGAAGCACTTTTGCCACTCTGAATGAGGTACCTCCAAAACATGCATTCTGAATGCCGCAACCGCTTCTTCAGGTGTCGAAAAACGTTGACCTCTCAGTTTGTTTTTTACGTACGGGAATAAAAAGAAGTCATTCGGTGCCAAGCAAGGACTATACGGCGGATGACCCATTAATTCGATGTTTTGTGTGCTCAAAAATGCAGTTGTTTGAGCCGATGTGTGAGAGCTCGCATTGTCCTGGTGAAGAGTGATCCGTCTTTGGCGATTGGTTTTCCTAATTTCTTGGAAGACAACTGGCAAACAAATGGTTGTGTACCACTCAGAATTTACTGTTCTGCGTTGTTCTAGTGGTACGGTTGCGACATGTCCAGTTTTTCCGAAAAACAGGCGACCATTTGCTTGGAAGTGCTTCGTGCGTGAACAACTTTTGTTGGATTTGGCTCATCTTGAAACACCCATACAGTCGACTGCTGTTTACTTTCGGGCTCATACGCGTAAATCCATGATTCATCACCTGTCACGATGTCATAGACGTGTTTCGAAGCCCCGCGATCGTATTTTTTGAGCATTTCCTTCGACCAATCGACACCAGCCTTTTTTTGAGCGATTGAGAAATTGTGTGGGATCCAACGCGAACAAATTTTTTTGACAGTCAAATGTTTATGCAATATTGAATGTATGCTGGTCCCTCTAATGCCTAAGATTGTCTCAATCTCACGATAGGTCACATGACGATCTTGCAATATCAGTTCGCGCACAGCATCAAAAGTTTTCGGAACAACAACTGATTTTGGACGACCTTCACGAAATTCGTCTTGGAGTGAACTACGACCACGATTGAATTCACCATACCATCGATAAACACTGGTCCTTGGTCCATGGAGCATCATCGCCAAAATATGAATTAAGTTCATCCATGCAATGTTGCTGAGTTAATTCACGTCGAAAGTTGTAAAAATAATCGCACGAAAATGTTCACGATTTAATTCCATTTTTGGACCGAGATGAATATTTTAAGTTAGTGTAAACAACACAATTAGCGCTGGTATTTCAAAACGTTCTGAGTACGTAAAAGCCAAAAAATGTCAAACTTTGCGATACAGCTGTCAGTTGCCAGATTGCAACACCAGGGTTGCCAAATCCCGAAATATAAAAGGCACCCCTCGTATTAGCGACTGTTTTTTGTGCTTTCTCGAGTTGTTTGCACAAGGTGGGGCAAAATTAATCGCCTTATGGGAAGATTTATAATCTTTGAAAATGGCGGCGTACGTCAGTCATGTTTGACACTTGAGAACTACACAGCTGCAGTACACAAGCAGACAAGTAAAGGACAAATAAAGATTTCCAGCAATCGAAAATTTTTTATGCAGTAAAAAAATTATTCAAAAGCAAAGTTGGATGATTAATTTTGCGCCACCTTGTACCTACAATACTTCTTATCCAGCTATACGCGGCCAAAATATTACGTTGAATGCGTTTAATGCACGTTCGGACTTGGGTACTTCTAAAATGTAATCAGCAGAAATTTGTGAACAGCACTTATTTGCACACATACATACATACACCCATACATATATACATATAAGCAGATCACTTATTAACCACCTATTTGCTCTTTCCTCTTTTATTATCAATGCATTACACCTAAGTATCGCTACTTACTCGAACTCGCAACGTCAGCATTATCGTGAAATTCAGCGGATTCCGCCAACTGCGAATGTAGCCCATGTTAGCTGGTGTCGTTGACGGTGGTGTGTTGACAACAGCCGCTGAGCTGGCAGCAGTATTTGCATTCGCCGTACTGAAACTGAGAAAGCTGCCAACATCAGATGCTGCATCTGCATCAAACATAGCTCTGGCTCTGGCACTGCCACTGATAGTAGCGCCTGACCCAGAGCCGGTGCTGTTGCCAACAGCTGATGTGGCGCCAGTTGTTGCCGCATTGCCAGCCAAGTCAGCTGTCATTGGTGCTCCTGCCGATGATGCTGTCACGGCTGTGCCTAGCATGACCGTTTCCACCGTAACAGTTGTTGTTGTGTGGCTATCAACTGCAAGCGGCATTACCGGTGACGATTGCATAGCTACTGTAGCGGGACTTGCACCATCCTCTGGCATGGAGAACTTTTTGTAAAATTTTAATAAGTCACTTATGTCATCTGAAATATGTGGAGAGCACAGACGGGTAGAAATTTTAGTCAAATATTTTTCAAGAAAGAAAAAAACCAAAACGCAAATGCAAATGAAAGAAGCAGCAAAAATTAAAAAACCAAAAGAAAAAAAGAAACAAAATAACAATGTGAAGGAACAAGAACTTGTCATGCCGTTTGTATGTAGGTTTGTTTGTGTATGTATTCTTGAGCAGCATGTAAAACGTCCAATCGTTAGTTTGCATTGTCTCTTGATTGAGTTGGGAGATAGAAAAATGTTGCAACTCTTTCAAAAGTCAGAAGTTCTGAATGGGCACATATGCATGCAGAGCAGGGAATGCCAGTGAATGGAGCATATTAATTTCCGCTATGTTGACTGTGAAAGCGATTGGCAGCCGAGGATTGTTGTTGTCGAACAAGGTTTGTCTTGCGGGAATTAAATTTCAACGAAACGATGCCAGAGTTCAGTATTTTTTCTTTATGCTCTTCCCATAGATAGAGTACACTCGTGCATGTGTAGGTATGCAAAAGTATTTGTTGCTTTGGTTTGTACTTGTTTTTATAGGGCTTTCTATTCCCCGCCCTCGCCGGCTACTCCAAGTTAATCAACTGAAACGAAGTAACTAATGGAATTGTGGAAATGAAGACTGCTAAATACTTTTCACTGAGCATTTTATTATTCATATAAATAGTACAAGAGTCACTATTGAGCGATTCGTGGCTTCGATGTAGATGCCTTGACCCGTAGCAAATAGATATATGAATAGAATGAAAGCGAAAAAATAAATACAATAATTTTTATAATTTTTTTTATACTTTAAATATACTTTAGGAAAATCATAAAATATATGGAATACATTCAAATCTTTTTAATTAGCTTAAGGAAACATTTATTTTATATTTTTATTTCTTAAAAAATAGGTAAAGTATCGCGGCAAACAGGCACCGTCTGACAATACTATTCGTCGTTTGGTGTCGAATTTGTTTTTAACACGGGACAGTAGGAGATTGTCAATATGCCGTTCATCAACGACCAAGACTTGTTGAAGCAGTGAGGGAGAGCGTTGCCCAGGAGCCTAGAATGTCGTATGGTCGTCGCGTTCAGCATTTTGGCGTCAGTGAAACCACAATGCGGCGCATTTTAAGGGATGATTTAAATTTGTTTCCGTATAAAGTGGAATTGACACAAAGAGCCCAGTGAAATTAGGTAAAAAAAGGGGTCAACCTCGGAATGAAAGATAATAAGCTGGAAATTGGTAAAAACCTTTGTTTTGTCGCCCTAAATATTGTCTCAAAAGTCGGCGTCTTAAGATATTGAAGGCCAAAGGTCACAAAAAACGATTTTTCGCGAATATCTCGGTTCCTATTGCTTAAATGATATTTTCACCTCCTATGAGTATAAAATTCTCTACAACTTTTGTCTAAACTTTTTTTTATACGATCAACCGTTTTTGAGGTAGAGCGCGAATAGTGCGCAGCGTCAAGCGTTTGGATAGAGCAGGACAGTGACAGAGAAGGTGCGGGATCGCCTTTTCCTCTTTCTGCCTAGACAGCTTCCTAAAACATAACTTCACACGAAAAATATTAGCTGAAGTAAAAAGTTCTGAATGCTCTCCCCTAGATGCCTGCCTTTAAGTTACAGCGAGCTTAAATAAAAGTTCTTTAAACGTTTTGAGTTTACTAAATCCAGCTGAGTATTACAGCGTTCCAAAATAAAAGTAAAAAAGAGAAAATACGATACATTTCTACAAAAAAAAAAACAAAAAAAAATCCGAGCAGGGGCTCAACAATTTTCTTCTCTAAATGTAGCACAACAGTAAGGCGTTGACTCCTTGACTCGACCTATTCAAATTTCCATTTCAAGGCGTTGACTCTAAATTTCGACCTTTCGTCGAAAGCGCTGATAAAATCATGAAAATCGTCATGTCGGACCGACTTGTGAGTACTTGAGTCATTGACCAGAATTTGAAGATTATACAGAAAATTGCTTCTAGCCATTAGCGCAAAGAGAATTATAATTCTCCATCTTCATTTTCTAAATAAAGAGAAACAATTTTGAGAACTTTTCACTTCATCTAGTATTTATGTTCGGTTTTGAGACATCGCGCAGTGGGAGGTTCGATAGATCTAGCAGGAATGGACCTCATTTTGAAAGGTGTATATCGACAATTTTTTTTATTGAAATGATAGACCTTATCTTATGACTTTTTACCCCGGGCCCGGAGTTCTCAGAGGGGCCCGGACTCGAGATTTTACGTATTTATATGAATTAGACATAATGGAAAGGGCGCGCATTCGCAATTTTTCCCCGGGGCCCGGATATGCTCTCTACGGCCCTGAACCCACCTACCTACCTACCGTTGTGTCATGTGTATGAAGAGGAATTTTTTATTTTTTATTTTATTACTATTGCAATCTAGTTAACAAAACTAATAAGCAATTCATTTTACATATTTAATTAAATTAAAACATCTCAAGTAAAAACAAATTTTATGAAAAGAGATCACGCGGTTTCGTCCTTTTTAATCTTCTCGTGAGGTCATCAGTTACAAGTAGTTTGGCTGCTTCATCATTGATGTGCTGCTGAAGTCTCTCTTTATGTTTATTTGCGATTTTTTTTTTTGATATCCGTAATGGTGTCTATATTAAGATCCTTATGTAGATTGCAATTACGAATGTACCACGGCGCTCTAACGATGTCGCGTAATACTTTATTTTGGAATCGTTGAATGATGTTTTGTTGCTTTTTCACTGGTGCAGCCCCAGAGCTAATATATGCCATATGACCACACTGGTTTCAGTATTTGGTTGTATAAAAGTATTTTGTTATAAATAGAGAGTTTAGAATGTCGGCCTAACAGCCAATACATTTTCTTGTATTAACTCCTCGTGTTTTTTCTTGACATGTGCTTTCCATCTCAGTTTAGCATCTAAGGTCATTCCTAGATATTTTGCCGTGTTTGCATGCGGTATTGCCGTATTATTGATAAATATTGGTTTATAGTTTATATTTCTATTAGTGAAGTCAACATGCACAGACTTGGTTTCGTTTAACTTGACACGCCATTTTTTTGAATTGCATTTACTGATGCTTGTAACTTCTGAATTGCTTCTAAGTGTTTTTCATCAGTTGCTAATACTGTAGTATCATCGGCAAATGTTGCAGTTGTTGTATTGCTGCATGTGGGTATATCGTTAGTATACAAAAGATACAGAAAATTGCTTCTAGCCATTAGCGCAAAGAGAATTATAATTCTCCATCTTCATTTTCTAAATAAAGAGAAACAATTTTGAGAACTTTTCACTTCATCTAGTATTTATGTTCGGTTTTGAGACATCGCGCAGTGGGAGGTTCGATAGATCTAGCAGGAATGGACCTCATTTTGAAAGGTGTATATCGACAATTTTTTTTATTGAAATGATAGACCTTATCTTATGACTTTTTACCCCGGGCCCGGAGTTCTCAGAGGGGCCCGGACTCGAGATTTTACGTATTTATATGAATTAGACATAATGGAAAGGGCGCGCATTCGCAATTTTTCCCCGGGGCCCGGATATGCTCTCTACGGCCCTGAACCCACCTACCTACCTACCGAGATCTATAAAATTTTCCACTGTGCGCCGGACTCAGTGGCGACATATACCCAGCATGCATACAATTTTAAAATAACTTTTCCTTTTTCTACAAAATTTATCTTGACGAGGTGATATTGTCTTCATTATCATTACTTCAACCGACATCGCTTAATTACAGTATATTTGAATAAATCTTGGAAAAGTCCCTACCGTCTTTTTCCGAAAATAAGCCCTATCATGATGTTCGGAACTTTTTGTAAAATAAGACATCTCCCGAAAATAATCCCTAGTTAAAATAATGTGACAACTTATCTTGAAAATGCAACATAAGTCCGCAGTCTACATTGAGCGACAGTGCAGAAATACAACGTTCATTCATTTCAGTCTTGTAAGACTGATTATTTCCTACGTATTTTATTTAAAAATAAAGTGAATAATTTTTAACCCCAGTTAAAAAGTACAAAACGAAAGAGCTATCCCGTCGAGCACAAAAAGGGAATCGTGGAAGACTTCAGGGGTGTAAATTTTGTAGTATTCTTTAAAGAGAAGACGCTGGATCTACGTATGGTTCGTAAATGGCATGAGGACTACGATTACCTGTGTCAACTGGTGGACCAAGGAAATGAGAAAAAACGCAGACTTGGATCAGGTCGGCAGTCGTTTTTTTCTGTCTTAGAAGATTGCATTTGGGAATGGATTGCAGGCAGCAGAGCAATGGCTTTGGTTGTGCGGAGGGCTGATATTCAAAAATTTGCCCTTGAAACAGCAATTAAATTTGTTATACCCACAGAAGAATTTAAAGCATCGTCACACTGGTTGGACAACTTCCTTAAACGATGTGAACTGCCTCTAAGGAGATCAAAAACATTGTTTAAGGTGTTTTTAAGCGATGCACTTTTTGTTGATGGCATCGATTTTTGAAATATCAAAATGGATGAAACCGCGGTATTCCTAGGTCAATGAGCTCAAACGGCAGTTCATCACAAGGCTTCTCCAATTCACTTTACGTTCTTTCTACCGGTTATGATAGTGCACGCGTTGCCTGTTTTTGGCAAGAAAGTAACGCGATTTTTAATCACTAAAGGTACAAAAAGGCCAGATTCAACGTGTTTCAGGAATTTATATCATTGAAAGTAAAAAAGCCTACTGCACCCAAGCAGTTATAAGAAAGCACTCACCGCGCTAAAGACATGGAAAACTTTCTTGCTGAGAAGAAGATTTTTCAAAGACAAGAAGTATTTATTTAACGATTGCTATATCGGAAGACATGGGAGATTCGGATCAATGTTTCAAAAGGAAATGGAATATAATTCAGAATTTTATTTATGACGATGTTGCAGAAGAAGATGACATGACTGTAATTGAATAAATTTAAATTTCTGTATTCTGTGTAAAATAAATATTAAACAAAAATATACTTTTAGTTTTGCCTTCCCCTGAAAATAAGCCTTGGCGTGTATTTTGGACCAAAAAAGAAAGTAAGACAGTGTCTTATTTTCGGAAAAAGACGGTATTAATGTATGAAAAGTAATCAAATTCAGTTTGGCGACGTGATTGCGCCAATAAAAATATTCGTACTGCTTTAGAGATTAAATAAAAATATTGTTGGTACAGATAAACAAAGCAGCTGGCGGGAATTGAGAAAATAAAGACCCACTATTTTGAACCTCAATCACGTAACAAGTTAGTCATTCACGAAATGCATGGCAAGAAAATGCGTTTGTATGCCAAATCTATCATCTTTTCAAAGTCATCGCCTGTTCGCATTATAATTTCCACAAGGCAAACCGCAGACTGAATTTGAGTTAGGAAAAATATTTACCAAATTAATTGTCTCGCTCTATTCAAAGTCACTGAGAAACATAACCGGCACATATACATTTGTACAAAATAAAAATGCACATATTAATTTCTATATAGAACTACATATACAAATACAACAATATACTAAAGCGCTGGCTTACCACTGCACTCGAATGTGTTGCAATTGCGCTGCTCAATGTTGTAGCCTTCGCAGAACAAGGTTGAATAGTTTTTCGTTGGGTTTCGGCGCTTGTGCTGACGTCGCGTTGTCTCCCCTGACTGTGCATGATGATCTTCTTTGTCCTTGGTGGACGCTTTGCCGAATTTCACATTGCCACTGCCAAAGAAAGTGTCCTCATTTACTCTGAGATTACCTTCGAATGTGCGCATCAGTTCGTTGTTGTCATTGCTATTTTCACTTTTGGAATCATCAACTCGGTCATCTGCTTTATTGGTTTCCACTTTTTTGCCAACAATTGCCGCTGCCGTCGTAACTGTGCGCGTTGCTAGTGTTTTCCTCAAATTGGATTTATGTGGCGTATTAATCTTGTAGTCAATGTACTCGTTGGATGCTACTGGCTCGGCTACGGCAGCAGTGGTGCCTGAAATGGGTACGACAATTGCGGAATGGTCCGTCGTAGCCGCATTTCTGTTAAGCTGTTGTGAGTTGTTGCTGCTGTTCTCTTTGTCAATTTTGGTCTTTTGCTGTCGCTGATACTCGTTTTTGCCATTCATTGGCGTAGCAACAAAGTCCATTCTATCGGTGTGTGCTAATGCATTAGCCAGGGGTTGGGCATCATCAAAGCCTGCACTGCTCAACGTATCGTCATCAACCACATCTTCGTCATCTTCATCATCAGCGACCGCATTCAAGTTGAGCTGCATGTTGAAATTCACCATTGGATTATCGAGCAGGCAGCGTCGGAAGCGTTGTTGCACACCTTTGCCGCATGTAACGCTGCAGAGCGTAAAATCACTCCAATCGTCCCAACCTGCAGCGTGCAGCCCATCAATTCGCGCCCAGTCCGTTAGCCAGCCGCCGGTGGTGGCAGTTTATGATGGTTACACAATTTCAAGTTGATTGTGTTGTTGTCAATTGCCATTGTAATTGGAGCAGAAATGTTTTTCGTTCGCATTGTTGTTGTTTTTGTAATTTTCAGTAACGACGGTGCGTTTGTGTGCGCCAACGCGTGCGGCATGTTGCAATATGTCGCCATCAATTTATGTGCCATGTGCGTAACGGTAAATGTGACAGCAGCAACAGCCAGTGGGACGTCAGGTGGATGCCACAGCGCAGTAAGTTGTTCGTTCAGCATTCATCATCCATCATCAATGGCGCCGTCATTGCCAGCAGAAGTGGATGGCGTTTCGGTGGGATGAATGGGATGGGTGTTTTTGTTGATGGTTGCGGAATCGTCATCGTCATCGGCATCGTCATCGTTGTCACCATCATGTGCCGCACGTGAACCGGAAATGAGAGACAGGTAGTTCGTTTTTTTTATTTTCCTCTGTGTCGCAATTCGAGTGGACCATTAAAATCTTAAACTTTTTAAAGCCTCATAAAGCAGGCTGATTTATTCATATGTACTAGAAATATACTGTGTTGTATTTATATTTATATGTATGTATGTAGATAGAAATAGCAATTTAGAAGTCAAAAAACAAAAAATAATATCTCTGTTCTCATAGCATTGTTGTGATAGGTTATGGATAATAAGAAGAAGGGTATTTTACCAAATATTCGTATCAGTAAATTTTTCATTTTATATCACCTAGAAGTTTACTGTTATACATATTATATACAATATATATTTTTTTTTTGTTGAAATTTTATTGTTGAAATTTCCAAATTTTTAGACCAAAAACCATATCTGAAATTATTCTAAGCGATCTTAAATAAATCTTTACATAAATACAAAAAATGCTTACGCTAAATAATTTTTGTTTCAAAAGCAAAACTGTAAAAATGTGGCTTTATCTGGATTAAATATACAGTGCACTCTCTCATAACGGTCACCTCTTTGAGCGGACCTCTCTCATAAGCGAACACTTTTTCCCCTCACCAAAGATATTTTAGTTCTCTCATAAGCGCACAGCTCTCGCGGACACTTTTTTCTCTCACCAAAGATAATTTAGCTCTCTCAGCTTACAAACTCTGCCTTGAAGTGGTCAAAAACAGTGAATTTGTTAGATGTTGTTTATTTAATTCACAAAGCGTGGGAGTAAGTGAGTCCACAGGCAGTGAAAGATTGTTTAGGCAAAGCCGATTTTGAGAAGACAAACTTCCCTAAGGACGATTGGACGGTTATACCGCAGAGAATGAGCTTCCACTATCGGCAATTGCTCAGTTCAAGTTGACGTGGCGACTGTCTTAATTTCTCAAGTCTTCATAAATTATGAAGACGAGAAAAATATCAATACTGAAGTACCAACTCTCCTGGCCCACTTTTCTGAAAATGAACTAAAAATTAGATTGGCGACCAGTTAACTTCTTATGAAGAGGCTTATTTAGTAACGAGAACACTAAGCGCTCTTTCCTTAATCACATATTTCACAGGATTCTAAAAGGCCCCAAGATCAAGTCTTACTTTGGGTTTTGTTTCTAAGATTTGGCGGGAGGTTAAGGTATTATTCCCACCAAAGTGAGGTAATAAGCTCCTGAATCTCCCAAGTCCCATAGACCAAATATTCTAACATCTTTCATGTTGAAAATCATGGACAAGGTTATTTTGATAACCCCACTCTATAAGCTGCAATTTGCATAGCAAAACGGGAAGTCCACAGTCACACCACTGCACGCTATTGCTCGTAGAATATGTAGGAAAGGTGTTTGACTTAAAGGAAATAACCTTCTGTGCTTTTATGGACCGGAACATTGAGACTGCGTTTGATAAGGCGAACATTCAAGTAGTAGAACTGGCACTTTTTATTAGGAAAGCTGATCCTGCAATAGTCAAATGGGTAAGCAATATGGCGGTATTGTTTATTGTGAACTTCTGGAACCAAACCAGACGATAACTGCTGATTATAATTCCCATTAGCTATCAAACCTGAATGAGGCACTTGACCTTGTGATTAACACCTTTTCCGTGGACTTCAATCCCATATGAGTAACAAGAACTACTCCTCAAAAGAAGCTATAAAAAGGGATACCGAAGCGTATTTTGGCTCCAAGGACAACAAATTTTTTGAGCAGAGAATTAAAAATTTGTCTAAACGTTGGGAAGACATAGTAAATAATGAAGGAAAATAAATTATTGATTACTTCGAAATACTTTAAACATCTTTTTATTAATTTTAAAACCACCTTTAAAAAACGCACGAGCTTGTGGACTGACCTGATATTATATTATTTTCCTTTTCGTAATCTCTAATTTTATAAACAATTTTCAAGATTAGTTATTTTATTTATTTATTATATGAAATTGTGTGTTGCATTGTGTCATGTGTATGAAGAGGAAAATGAACGAAAATTTTTTTTTATTTTTCCATTGCTTTTGCTTATATTTTACAAAAGTGAAAGTTAAAAATTCTACTCTCATAAAGAATGGCAACAATGACAAGAAATTTGTAGGACATAAATAAAACATAGAATAATAACCTTATTTTAACCGCCTAGTAACCCTCTTTTGAAAACTCCATTTAAATACTAAGCATCTGTAGAGAAATACTTCTGAATAGTTTCCAATTTTTCAACTTAAATTTTTTTCCAATATCTTCCGCCTTGCCCCACAATTCTATTCAAGCCTTACTGCCAGGCTTACTAAAATCCTATCCTTTCTCTGATACCAATACTTAAATACCATATACATATGCACATATGTTCATCTAATATTGGCGGAGGAGGGGATCATAAGAATTTCAAATAGTGAAGTCGTTTGCCTCATAAATTCCACGCTCATCATTTACGCCGGAAATTCCTTTAGTAAGCTGCTTCACTTACACACTCGTTTGTACATAAGTGTATGTACATATATTGGCATAGATATGCAAGGTTATTGATGCATGCCGCGCTGTGCAAGCCAAAGGAGTAAAGCACAAAGTGGAGCGAGTGGACAAAAACAACGAAAGAGAACAAAACAACGAATTATCGCCGCTGTAAAAGAAAACTACTGAGACTCTGTCGCAGACAATAAAATAATCCTATACACGAACATAAAAATATCAAACAAAAATATCTGAACTTATTATGTTTATGTGCGCGGAAAAGAAAAGCGAAAGTCAATGCGAATTTTAGCAGCAAAATTTTGGGCCAAAAAATAGCATAGAATACCAATGGCAAGTTTTTCATATTTTTTTTCCAAATGCTATTCTTTATTCATTTTTATTTGTACGAGTAATATGATAAAGTAAAGTGCGTAGTTCTATTGTGATTATTCCAAACCCTTCATCTATAGGGGCTTTAATTGGATATCCTCGTTGCAATTCATGGAATCGGAGTTGAATATCACCCAAACATCGACTTGTCGCATTCTAACTGATCATTTGGGCTTACGAAAGGTCTGTGCACGTTTCACTCCGCACAAGTTAACTGAGGACAAAAATTGCCTAGAATTTAGCAGTCGAAAGAGCGTATTAAAGAGGCGAGAAAAGACGAGACCTTCCCTTACAACGGTGTAACTGGTGATGAAACGTGGTTTTTCTAACATGAACCTGAAACTAAGCGTCAAACTGTCAAATGGAAGGCCCCAGGCGAGCCACCACCAAAAATCGCGTTTGGAGAAGTCAAAAATCTATTCGATGTTCATTTGTTTTTACAAATCTAAAAGAATTTTCCAAAGGGAGTTCGTGCCAATGGGCCAAACCGTCAATACCTTATCCTATATTGGTGTTTTGAAGCGTTTCTTGCATCGCATTCGTCGAATTCGCCCTGAATCCCGCGAAGGAGGAAGTTAGCGCTTATTGCATGATAATGCACCATCCCATCGATCCACTCTAGGGACTGATTTTTGTACTACAAAACGCATTTTAACCATCAATCACTCACCGTATTTGCCTGACATGGGTCTCTGTGACTTTTACCAATTCAGAAAATTGCATTTGGCCTTGAAAGGAAAACGTTTTGCCTCTGTAGAGACCATCCAAAAGGTTTGTACCGACATCCTGAAGGACATTCCGGCCACTGAAATGAAACACTCTGTCGAAAGGCTTTTAGATCGCGCAAAACAGTGTATCGAGTCCAGAGGGGACTATTTTGAATAAATAAACTCAAAGTTATAAGAACAAAGCTCTTGTCGTTTCTATTTGAGCTCAATCTTGTTTATTTTGGACTTTACCTTGAATATTGATTTCTAAGTGAGCCTCAATCTGCGCTGTTGTAGTTTATTTTCGAAGTTATAACTATTTTTATATGTTGCATGCTCTTGTACGACTTGGTACTGTATGGCGGAACTGGAATCGTAAAAGTTACCATAGCGTTTTTAAAATCTTATCAAAAATGTATCTAAATATAAGCCTACGTGGCACCACAAACACGTACGACACAGCTCTCAATGTGATAAACACACATTTGGAATTGAACTTCATTATCTATTTCGTAACTTTGTAAGGGTCTATAATTTATGTGAGAGTCTATGATTTATGAGTGATAACTGAGAAGTATTTTTCATAATCTTCTGCTGAAATTTTCGTTTAATTTGGGATTCATTTGTTTCAGATGTTAGCAGTACAAATTTCAATTACTTTTGGTTAATTGACGTAAATTCTATAACAGAAAATAGCCAACACACATAAAATCGAGCGACGTTGACAGCGAAATTCTCGCAGAAAAATATACCAAGCTAATGTTGTTCACAATTGAATAACTAAATCACAATAAATACCAAACAGGAAGATAAAAATGATATAAAAATATATGAATGAAGTTACGAAGTTACGTTTAGTGGGATACGCAGATGGCATTGCAGCTGTAATAATCGCTCGAGAACACTGACGAAGCCAAAAGGAAGGTAAATCAGGTGATGATCCGAGTTTAGACTCGGCTAGAAGACCATGGATTAAAGCTGGCCACAGACAAAACAGAGCTAATGCTTCTAACCAACAGGCGTATGACATTAGAAGTAGATAGATATACAAGTACCCGATGCTACTTTATCGACAAAAAGAGTGATCAAATACCTAGGAGTGCAATTAGACGCAAGGTTAACTTACTGGGCGCACATAAATCATGCTGACAAAGTAAGCGGCATGTTAAGTAAGCTCATGTCAAACCTTGGAGGTCCAACGCACAACAAGCGAAAACTTTAAATGGACGCGACGAACTCGATTCTTTTATACGGATGCGAAATATGGGCAGATTCGCTAAGGTGCAATGCTGGCAAAAAACTTTGCAACTGTACAATGCACCTGCGCTCTCAGAGTGGCTTCTTCATACAGAACAGTATCTGAAGCAGCGGTTTTAGTTATCAGCGGAACCATCCCTATAGATGTAGCACAAGACCCAAAACGGAGATTGGAGACAAAAATCTCAGTAATCCCGGTACCACACTTCTCCGATATTAGAATTCAAACGCTCACACTTTGGCAGGCAAGATGGAACTCTGAACGGTATGGTAGATGGAGCGAGACTAATACCCGGTCTAAAAAAGTTGGTAAAAAGGAAGCCCGTCGAGGTTAACTATTGTCTCACACAATTTTTGTCCGGACATGGGTCCTTTCGCAAGTATTTGTGGCGAATGGGAAAAGTGAGCCTACCAAACTGCATATATGGTGATACTGAATATGATGATGCGTAGCGCACCTTTTTTAAATGCGAGAAGTGGAGCAGCTTTGCATCGAGCTAATCGAGGAAGAAATAATCGAGGAAATGATGATAGACGAAGAAAAATGGAATGCCGTCGCAAAATTTCGTGGAGGATATTATCCGAAAACAGAGGCGTAATATGAAAACTTATACTGAAGAGCATAGGTTTCTCAAAATAGGCAACCATGGACGCAGGGTGAGTAAGGGTGCTTCTTGGGACGCCGTCTTGTCCCTCTACCTCGAAGCAATGCGGAAGCAGTCCCCGGGTGGAGGGAAAATTCAAGAGAAGAGGAGGGATATTTTTAGTGAAATTACCACACACGTCGTAGTGACGGTTACGGTATCGTGCGAAGGCATTTTTAACCCAACCACCCACCAAAAAAAAAACAAAAAAGGAGTTTTGATGGTTTCCCTTACAGCAGAAATATTTTCCATTGAACGGCCGGGATGAATGTTGGTGTCTTAACGTCTGGTAAAAATTGGCCAATAGAATATTTTATTCCAGGCTCTATTGGCCGAACCAGTTGCCAAAAATTTTTCGATTGGATTTTAGTTATTTTTATCCGATTATTCACTTCGCTATACTCCTTTTAACAAATTATAGGTTTTCTGTCAGATGTGAACTTTGACAGCTGTCAAAATAAAACACTGTTAAAAGAGGAGTTCATAAAATCGTCCTTATTGGGCAAAAGAAAAAAAAAGAAAAAAGCTTGTATGAGAGAATAAAGGGAAGTTGGAATAATCTATGGACTGATAACACGCCCTAATATTTGCTATAGAATATTCTCTAACATATTTTCTACCGGCGACCATGGTAGCCGAATGGGTTGGTGCGTAACTACCATTCGGGAGTGCGTAGGTTCGAATCTCTGTGCATGAAACAGCAAGCGGTCAAAACCCCCCCCCCCCCCCCCCCCTTATTAGATGCACAACTATGTTCTCGCTGTTTTTGTGATAAAAATAAAACTTTATTCTGAAAAAATGGTTACAAGTGAATTATTGAAAGTATTGCCCATCGCTGCTACTTTTTCCCATCTTTCTGGTAGATCTCGTATACCGTCGCGGTAAAACTGTTCCTCTTTTGAGGCTATCCACGGATCAAGCCATATTTTGACGTCTTCACATGAATGGAACTGCTGGTCAGCTAGACCAAGTGCCATCGATCGGAACAGGTGATAACCGGACAGCGAAATATCGGGAGAATATGGCGGGTGGGGTAGGATTTCCCATTTCAGTGTTTCTAGATAGGTTTTAACGGGTTTGTCAACGTAAGGCCGAGCGTTGTCATGCTGTAGAATCCCTTTTTCATGCGTCTCCGCGTATTGCGGCCACTTCTCGCGCAGTGCTCAGCTCAATAGCATCAATTGAAGTCGATACACATCCCCAGTGATGAATTCGCTTGGTTTTAACAGTTCATGATAAATAACACCAATTTGGTCCCACCAAATACATAGCATAACCTTTGCAGCGTGAATATTCGGCCGAGGCGACAACGTGGAAGCATGAGCGGGCAGCCCCCATGACTTCCTTTTCTTTGGATTGCTGTAATGAATACATTTTTTATCACCCGTTACGATGCGATGAAGAAAACTCTTCCTTTTTTTCCGCTGGAGCAGTTGTTGGCAGGCGAAAAAACGACGTCCAACATCCCTTAATTTTAACTCATAAGGAACCCAAGTCCCTGTTTCTGAATCATTCCCAAAGCATGCAATTGCTTGGAAATGGATTGGCGGGTAACCCATAATACTGAAGCAAGCTCTTCTTGCATTTGAAACGGATCCT
>JAYXIM010012473.1:0-25931 GCA_037575425.1 Anastrepha fraterculus | reverse complement strand
GGTGCGATATAATTACTACCTAGACAGCAAACAGCCGATAGTTTTACATAGCCTGCCTAGCCGATTAACTAAAGTCTATGACACTTTTAAATTGTACAGAAAAACTGCGTGCAGCGCCAAAAATCCGCTAAAAGAAAAACTGTTTTTAGAAGGGATAACAATAGAAATAAATATAAAAAAATGTTATAATTGTTTATTAGTACTCAAACTTTATAAAAAAATGTATTTTAATTTTTCTTTACAAAAATTAGTATATAAAAAATCATGTGACCCAAAGAGCAATGAAATAAAAAATAGTTTAAAAAAACTAAAAAACACGCTTTTATTGCTAATCGAACTAAAAAGTAGAAAATAAATTTTAATGACAAAGATACCTATAATGAAGTAATAGCAAATCGAATGATCAGTCATAGTCAACTACCTCAGAACAGAATTATAACAACAATTAAGATACAAATAGAGTAATTCAAATTAGAGTTAAAAGCGTGGGATGCTTGATATAGTAAATATTACAATCATTCTATTGGCAACTACCTATGTACAGAGGGTTATGAAAGTGAAGCAAAATGCATCCCACGCTTTTAACTCTAATTTGAATTACTCTATTTGTATCTTAATTGTTGTTATAATTCTGTTCTGAGGTAGTTGACTATGACTGATCATTCGATTTGCTATTACTTCATTATAGGTATCTTTGTCATTAAAATTTATTTTCTACTTTTTAGTTCGATTAGCAATAAAAGCGTGTTTTTTAGTTTTTTTAAACTATTTTTTATTTTCTACTTTTTAGTTCGATTAGCAAAAAAGCGTGTTTTTTAGTTTCTTTAAACTATTTTTTGTTTATTATGAATGAAAATTATTGTTATCATTGCAGTCAGTGAATAAATGATTCGATATATTCGTGTTATATTTAATTCCTTTCTTATAGACTGAGTCTAAAGCTATGCAGTTATCGGCCGTGATAAAGAAGTAATCGGGATGAAGAACTTATTTCGTGGAGGGAGCCTGAGAAACTGATTTACAAGAATAAAAAAAGATTTTTCATTTTACAACCAAATTCACCTTACTTTTTGCCCACAGGTAAAAAAAAGAAAATATTAATCCTGGCAATCCTAATAAGGATAATGGAAAACTTTTATCAAATTATTGCATTGTCATCGGTCCTTGATAGGTGTGCAAAATTTCAAGTCGATCAGATGTTTAGAAGCCAGTGAAAATTAAGCTCAAAGATTCCGTTACATACATACATACATACATACATACATACATACATACATACATACATACAACCCGACCTAATAAAAGTGTGTTAAAAAAAAGATTCAAAGATTCAAATTCACCTTACTTTTTGCCCACAGGTAAAAACAGAAAATATTAATCCTGGCAATCCCAATAAGGATAATGGAAAACTTTTATCAAATTATTGCATTGTCATCGGTCCTTGATAGGTGTGCAAAATTTCAAGTCGATCAGATAATTAGAAGCCAGTGAAAATTAAGCTCAAAGATTCCGTTACATACATACATACATACATACATACATACATGCATACATACATACATACATACATACATACAACCCGACCTAATAAAAGTGTGTTAAAAAAGATTCAAAGATTCAAATTCACCTTACTTTTTGCCCACAGGTAAAAACAGAAAATATTAATCCTGGCAATCCCAATAAGGATAATGGAAAACTTTTATCAAATTATTGCATTGTCATCGGTCCTTGATAGGTGTGCAAAATTTCAAGTCGATCAGATAATTAGAAGCCAGTGAAAATTAAGCTCAAAGATTCCGTTACATACATACATACATACATACATACATACATGCATACATACATACATACATACATACATACAACCCGACCTAATAAAAGTGTGTTAAAAAGGCATATATTTAATTAACGCAATCCATAAAGAAAACTGCAGGTTTATAAGTACGGGTGAACCGACTTACTGGCCTACGGATGTTAAAAAAATTCCAGACTTAATCGACTTCTGTATAACAAAAAATATTAACCACAACCAACTGAAGCTTAAACCAAGTTATGAACTATCTTCTGACCACTCGCCGATAATACTTAACTATTCATAAAAAATTGACCCTATAGAGATAACACCCCAAATATTTACAAAGAGGACTGACTGGGATGAGTATCGAAAACACATCTCCCAACAACTCATTCTAAGTACACCTTTGAAAACACAGCTTGACATTGAGCGTAGCATCATACATTTTAATCGCATAGTTATTGACGCAGGATTCAGATTCACACCGCAGCAAAAATATAGCGCTCAAAACACTTCAAATGACATTTCTATTAAGAAGCAAATCAAGGAAAAAAGAAAATTGAGAAAAAGATGGCAAACAACCAGATGTCCTGCAGACAAACAGAGGTTCAACTTAGCTACAAAAAATTTGAAGGCTTGTTTATGTGACATAAAAAATAGGGAAATTGAAAAATATCTAAAAAATGTAACTCCTACACATGACACAAATTATTTCTTGTGGAAATGTACAAAAAAACTTAAAACCCAGGTAAAGCATCAACCCCAACTAAGAAAAGAGGACAACACATGGGCTTTTACAAATGATGAAAAAGCAGCGACATTGGGAAATTATTTTGAAAATGTCCTGTCGAACGATGAACATAAACACATTGACACGATTAGTAATGTTGATACTGATACCATCACAAAAATAGGAAAAACAAGCACACAAGAAGTGATATTATGTATCAAAAAAGCACCCGGATATATGCTGACAGGCAAAGCACTTACGGAGCTACCAATTGAGGCCTACCTATTCCTTAGAAACGTATTTAATGCAATGTTTCGCTTACAATACTTCCCAAAAGTATGGAAAGTCGCGGAAATCATTGCGCTACTAAAACCGGGTAAAAACCCAACAGTTTTAACTTCATATCGACCTATAAGCCCACTTTCGACTATATCTAAAATTGCAGAAAAATTGACAGAATGACATGACAGAATTACCCCAATACTTGACACGAAAAACATCATTCCAAATCATCAATTCGGTTTTCGAAAAAAACACTCAACTATCCAACAAATACATCGAGTTACACAAAAAATAATTTCAAACATGGAAAATAAACGATACTGCGTTGCTGTATTTTTGGACGTCGCAAAGTTTGGCACAAAGGAATCTTGCATAAAATTAGGACAATATTATCACTGGACTATTATTTAATTATCAAGAGCTACCTTACTGACCGATGCTTCTACATTAAATACAATGACAAATACTCACCTATACATCCAATAACAGCAGGAGTTCCTCAAGGCAGCGTTCTAGAACCACTGCTATATGTCTTATTTACCTCTGACATACCACTCCCAGACGAAGCTAAATCTACTATAGCAACATTCGCAGACGACACAATTTTATTGTCGTCTGACAAAAACCTCTCAAATGCAACAACAAAATTACAGATGCACACCAACAATGTAAAGAAGTGATTTGACAAACGGAGTTTAAAAGTAAACGAGGACAAATCTGTACAAGTAATATTTACGACAAGAACAGAGATTGCTGCTATGCCGATTAAGCTCAACAATAAAAATATACAAATTGGAACATCTGCAAAATATCTTGGAATCCATCTGGACTCAAAACTAAATTGGAAAGATCATATCAAAAAGAAAATAAAACAAATAAAGGAAAAATTTCGACAATTGCATTGGCTAATAGGCAGAAATTCTATTCCAACAAACTTTTAGTATACAAGGCGGTCATTAAATCAATCTGGACCTACGGACTTCAAGTGTGGGGAACTGCAAAAAGAACTCACATAAACAAAGTACAGCGACCACAATCAAAAATCTTACGAATAATAACAATGTCCGATAGGTACCAAAAAATGATGACATCCATACTACGTTCAATATACCATTAATCGACGAAGAAATAAAAGCGATATCAACAAGGTATTTTAAGGAAATAAACCAGCACAAAAATAGAGAAGTCAATACACTCTCACAACTTGAAAGAAGAACTTTACGACGTCTGAAGAGAAACCGACCAATTGACCTATTAAATTAAATATTAATTCTCGTATGCTAAAATAACTGTTCTATATAAAATGTAACTGTTTTCCTAAAATGTAATCGCAGTATTCATCTTGGCACTGGCCATGATGAAATATATTTAATAATTTTCCTAACTAATTGTTGAAAAATGTACTAGATGTCAGTATGACAGATTTATGATTAGTCGTAATGTAGGAATAACAAAATAAAATTTTTTTTTACAGTTTTATGATGTTTTTTACATCGACCGGTATTTCATAATTTTGCCTTTTTATTGTGATTAATTGCTTCCTTTCTTTCACTAAATTTGTTCGTATGCTCAGCGGCCGAAAAGGCATATGCAGATTTTCCCGTATGGGCTTCCATGTTAAATAATCTTATAATAATGCGATAAAATTTTCATAATTTTCTATCCAGCCTCTAATATAATTAGCGTTTTGGGTGTTTGGTCTCGCTCCTTCTCCTATTTGTGGGATGCGCCTTGATGTTGTTCCATAAATCGAGGGGCCTACAGTTTTAAGCCGACTCCGAAAGGCAAATGGTTTTTTTACGAGGAGCCTTTTCATGACAGAAATACACTCGGAGGTTGCCTGCCGAGGGGCGACCCACATTAGCAAAAATATTTTTCTACATTTTGTTGTTTCACGGAGATTCGCACCTAGGCACTCCCGAATGCTAGTCTCGCACCAACCCGCTCGGCTATGGCGGCTGTAACATACTAAATAAATAATGAAAAATCTGCACATCAGAAAATTATGAGCTTGATCAATTATACGCTCCATTTCTGTACCGTGCGTACTGGCATCCGAATTCTACGCACTCAAAATTTCAAAAATTTTACAATAAAATGCACTTGTATATGTATAATGTGTACGTAATAAACCTGCAATTTTGATTTCATTAGTTACATACTATGCTTTTCTATTAAAATACATACATACATACATATTTACGCAAAAATGATTTTTTTCTCACAAAATGCTTTGTATGAAGTCCACTTATTATGACGTGTTTGTCGATTCCCTTCGATGTCATTATAAACGGATTCCACTGTATTTGTTTTTTTTTTCAAGCAGAGCATGCACAGCACATAGTATGCAACCGGTCTAAGCGCAGCTATTGCTTTAACAACAACAAGCAATGTAATTTGTTGCTTATTGTTCTGCACATTTGTGTCATCATGTGCTTTTCGACCGAAAGTACTGATACAGTTTGGCACCTAATAGAAGAGCGTCTATCAGCAGAGCAGGCCTTGCAAAGATACGGTTTCTCAGATGAGAACAAGAAATCCACATCTGCCTGAATTAAACCAATACAGTCAAGGTGAAAGAACTCTTGATATTATGCACACGGCACTTTCGGTTGAGGACGATCAACTTTTTGCCCACATACACACGGCATGTTTATCTTGTTTTTTTATTTATAATATTTTGAAATTAGTTCAGACTATAACAAGTACAGTTTTAAGTCACTGTCTTATAATTTCTGATATTAACACAACAATGTCGTTTCATATTATATCAAAATAACTTATGTATAGCAAAAATGCAGAGCGATTAGTAAAACACATCCGATATGTACCACAATATAAAAATGTATTATACTGCCCAATTCCAGGCACTTTTTTGACAGAATACACATTCTGTAAATTTTTTGTAATTTTTTTCACACTCAATTACATACGTGGCTAAATTGTTTCTGTTGTATTCTCACGCACTCACCCAAATGTTTCCAGATGTGATTTTCAAATTGTGGACTCCAGCGGTGCAAACCATTTATGCTAATTGATAAAAAGTCCATTTGTTGTGTTGCGTGCAATTCACCTGGTAGCTGCTGTTGTTGTTCTGGTTGTTGTTGCACAGTTATCAATTTGCCAAAAATAATTAATTCCGTTGGTAGGATTTTCAAAAGGTTTTCATCGAAGCATGACAAAGGTTGCAGTGTTGCATTCAGCTGGCTGCTGGTTTTTAATTGATTGTTGTTGTTGTACATTGTCCATTTTTATGTGATGCAAGAAAATGTGAAAAAACGATATTTTTGTTAACTAAGATAAACGAAGCAATCAAAAATATATTCGATTAGCCGCTGAAATGCGGCAGAGGAATTTTAATTCTTGTTGGTATATTTGGATCTGCATACATTTTTAATAACTTAGCAACTACAAATAGTTTTGAAGTGTATTTTGAAACAGGCACAATACCAGGTAATCCAATATAACTCAAGTGAAATCTAAAGGATGCCGACGAAAATTAAAAATATTCCAAATTGAAACAAAAATTCATAAAAAATAAAGTTAAATATTTTGCCAGTTTTTTCGCATAATTTTTTCTCTCAATTGTAATTAAAATGCAAAATGTCGGAGACATAAATAAATGGAGACTTTTGGTAAATTCGTGGCGCACGCCGGAACTTTAAATATGTGGATTAATGAGATTTATGTAGACACGCGCACACACACACACAAAAAGTGAGCCAAGAGCGCACGCTTAATTAAGTTGATTACTTGTAAGTAATTCATTGCACTTGAAAAACAATGTAACACAGTATTCAGGTACGCATCCGGCATTTTTGATTTTTTGCACATAATACGATTTATATGTGTATGTGCATGTGAAGGTGTATGTATGTGTGTATACTTTTTTGTATTTATATGCCCTGCAGGAACGACGAGAGGCGCTTGATTGGTGCAGTTGCACTGATACTTCGCACTCACAACTTAACACAAGGTCAAATAAGCAACGTTTTTATACAAAAAAAAAAAAAAAATTTAAGGAAATGAAATTGCCGACGACTTGACCAATTTCGAATCAGCGGTTACCCCACAGGGACCAGAGCCAATAATCGGAATCAGTTCTTCAGGAATCATGAATTGTATCAGCGATAATACATGCGATTCACATAAAGAGCAATGGTCCGGTCTGGAACGTTGGAGAACTGCAAAGTGTTTTGTGACAAACCGGAACTGAAAACTGCAGACCTTTCTTCTAAAACTTGGTAGAAAAGATGTTCGGCTGATGCTCGGTATTATTACAGGGCACAACTCATGGAGTAAGCATTTGATCACCATTGGGATCATGGAGCTCCCGATTTGCCTGTGAGTGTTCTGAATTTGCTAGAGCAACGCTACGAATTTGGGTTACGATGTCATGAGATTGCGTAATATTCGTTCTCTCAAACTGGGGGATATTTTGAAGTTTCCCAAAGAATCTGGAAAACGCTCACTAGCTGTCTATGTCTCTATTCTATCCAATCTCTTTCTCTCTGTCACTTCTTTCCTTTCCTTTTACTTGCTTTTACTTTACAGAGCTTCGAATGCAATGGAGTTTTTCGCCTGAGTGTTTTAGGAGTTGCCACTCCCTCGGTACTTCTTGACACGCCTTTTTAAAATTTTAGTTCCATACAAAAATTATGCCAACTTCAGATTAGATGCAACCATTTTTATGCATACAAAAAAAGTAGTTAATTGAAAATTTTGAGCAAAAAGAAGTTTTGTAGTCGTGATTTTCCACCGCCTCAAAATTGTTTCGTAAATTTAGTGATCAAATATTTTTCCCGCATTTAATGTGCTACTATTATTTTGTAATACTCGAAGGTGATGTTTTAAAAAAAAATTGTGTTTTCTACAATTAAATGGTTATATAATATTATATTTCTCGGAATTCGAGCGCTTAAGATTAGGCCATAGAAAAATAACTCACCAACACTAACCCAGTCCAATCACAACGTCGTTGCTATCGCTACTGTAATTCAAAAGCCGTTTTTAATATAAAATAAATTTTAAATGAATGCGAACTTGGGTGATCTAAGAAAACTAATATTCAAGAATATTTAACCCACTTGCCTTCCTTTTGAAGTAGATGGTGAAAATCTTACAGAAATATCCTGTTTTTTAAAACGAACGAAATTATAAGTCTATCATCTCATTTAGAATCAAACTTGTATATGCACATACCTCGAATGGTAGAAACAAGATTGAATCCATCAGAGACTACGTAACGTCACACTAGTCTAGCTGTGCAGTGTTGCCAACCCTTCGCTCTTCGCAACAAATGTAGTGCTTTTTTTATACCCAAAATGCGAACATTTTTGAGTCGGGTGTTTGTTTCTGTTTTTAATTTGAAGCTACCAAAACTCTAAGTTAAAAAAATCATACTTAAAGAAAAGGTTAAAAAGCCACTCTTGCATTTAAAGCTTACGCTGAAAAGATTTCAGTGCTATAGAAAATTTGTTGATTCTTATCAAATTTGATGTTTTGAAAGTGTAAATCTAATTTTGGCTTGTTTTGAGATTATTCAAGAGTATTGGAACTTACTGAATACGAATTAAACTAGAGATATATTCATAGTAAAAAAAAAACCGAAATTATTGATAATACTGACGAAGCCACAACGACCTTTTCGAAACCGTTCCCACGACAGTCGGTTCTACGTAACCAGAACGACCCGGATTTATATCCAGCCAAGGACTCTCACTTCAGCAGCATTCCTCGTATATGCACGGGGAATACTTATGCTGCTACAACAACAACAACCTTTTTGAAACAGGAGTACGTTATATTGTTAGATAGCCTTAAATATAACAAAAAAGTTTTTTCGGTCGTTTTTTTAAAGAAATTTTTATAACATTAGCAGCCTTAGACTGATGCTCACAAGGCAGTTGCAGGCGCGGAAGACCATCCAACAAATGGAGACGATTAGTTGAATCAGTAGCGCTTCAAGCAGGCCATTCATGGCGGCAAATCAAATTTCTTGCGATGAATAAATGTAGCTTTAACTTTTTCGTTGACGCTTTATGTTCCTCCTGGGTACCACCAAATACCAGGAGTATATATATATATATTATATATGTATATATAACAAATTTATTAAAAAAACACACACACCGTAAAGACAATTTGCCCCGCATACAAAGTTCGTTAATTACTTCAATAAAAATTTGGTATTTCCTTTTCTTTGAATGGGCATTTTAGTGCTTTTTTTGTATTCAAAGCTAGGCAACACTGCACTTGCGAGAGAGAGATTTGACTGCTCGAAGGAGAATCATTTACATTTTTTCCAAGTTTGTTCTTCCCCCGAAAAAATGTAAATAAGCGAAAACATTTTACACACAAATAACAGACGAATAATAATCAACACTAACAATTAATCGCAAGCGCGTGATCAGATGATAAATGAGTAAAGTTAAATAGAACTGAGTTAATTACTGAACTAATTGAAAAAAAAAATTATATTTTACATAGAAAATTTATATTTTAGAAGAAGCTAGGCTAAATATCAGGAAGAAAGAACTAAAACTGCAAGGGTATAGACCAAAATGAATGCTAAGTCAAAGAATGCTGGTTACCAATTGGACTACTGAAACGTCATAAAATTCAACTGATATAGTCAAATTCGTTGAGGTCAAAGTAACTATACCGCGATAGGTGCCTCTTCATTATTCTCCATCGTCTAAGCATACTACTATAAGTATAAGTACATTTTTAAGGTGCGTTTCACCTTTGGTATAAAATTTTTGACCATAGGTTCGCTTTTATTTGGCGTCATTTTAACAGTTATAGTCTTAAGACTTCCATCAATTGTTTCTGGTGCGAAAGCTAACTTTATTTTGTAGAACCGTTATCTTTATCCAAGAAACTGCACTTTCGGCGTTTCATTATAATAAGACACTAATTGAAAATAAGCTTCTGAAGAAATAGAAGGTGCTAATTGTTGTTTTGGATGACTTTAATTATAATTTCACTCAATTTAACGTAACCGAAACCCGAGGGGTTCAATATCATCACAAGAGAAGCGTGAAAAAATTTTGGCCTACAAGGATTCAGGCTTGTCAATCAAATTAATTGGAAAAAAAACAGGCAGAAGTCGTTGTGTTATCCGGAATTTTTTACGGAGTACTGAGAATTACAACATTTTTAAGCCGGTTGTTAGAAAATCATCACTATCAAGTCGAGAACAGCGAGCAATCATAAGAAAAACTTCTAACTCGACTAAGTCTTGCGCCAACTTGGCCGCTGTTGTTCCAAATAAGGTTTCAAAAACAGCAGCTCGGCGCTCATTACAGAGTTGCAATCATTTAAAATTATCAAAAATAAGAAAAGGACCTCATCTTTTGCCACGGCACAAACTGGCGCTTCTTCAGTTTGCAGAAAAACACCTAGACACCAACTGGGACGCTGTAAGATATTCGGAATATTTTTAATGTTTTTAAAAGGTTATATTTTCGGGGAAAAATGGAACCTTGATGCAGGCGATGGTTTTTTAAATTATTGGAGAGATTTGCGCAAGAGCCCCCGCCCTCTTATTTTTCGAGCGAACTTCGGTGGAGGTTCTGTTATGATTTGGGGTGCATTTACATCGAAAGCAACTCTTGATATAGAGTTTATATAAGTGCCCTTTGTTTTTCAGCAAAACAACGCCCGAATCCATGTAAGCAGGGAAACAAGGCAGTATTTGACCGATTGTTCCATAGAAACTATGAACTGGCGACGTGTTCTCCGGATCTAAACCCAATAGAAAACTTTTGGGGTATATTAGTCAGTGAAGTTTATGCGAGCTTAAAGCGGCAATTAAGGCAGAATGGGCTTCTCTAGATGGGAATTTACTTAAAAAGTTAGCAGAATCGATGAAAAAAGGTTAGTTTGTGTCGCTAAAGCAAATGGTGCTTCCATAGAATACTAAAATATTCTAGATGACAGAAAAAAAATTCGAAAAAAGTGTCCTTTTGTTAAACGATCACTTTAATTAAACAGTGTCTTATCATTTTGAAACGCCTGGAAATACGTTTTTGCTAAAAAATATGTTATATACTAAAAAAGTTCTAAATTTTATTTTCCTCTAAAACCTTTGAATTAAAATACTTTGAAAAAATAGGGGTGTCTTATGATTATGAAATTCACCTTATGTCAAATATATTTGACACATTTATTTTCAATTCTCTGTGACCTTAGAAGATTGTAAGGCCTGCGTTGCTATCGTTTTTAATAAATACAGAAATAAAATTAAATATCTAAGCAATGCCTATTTCTATATAAACAATCATCAATCATCACATCTAATTCGACCAAAAAACCATTTTTTTAAGTCTGACAGTCAGCAAAGATTCAGGCGCTGAATTCGAACGGTCAATAAGGTTGTGCAAACCCTTTCGAGGCCGGCAAATAAATCAGATCACTTTCTAACTGAATTACTGAGCTGTGAAGTGCAAAATGGAATTGCCCTAGACAACACTTTCCCTGCTGGGTAGGCGTGCCCACACATCCCCACTGGTGGGCAGTGGCACTTACGTACGTGCATTTGAATGTACGGCTGAATATGCTCGAATTCCGACAAATTATCGGCTCATTTGCAGGAAATGCGATGTTTTATGGTTAATTTGTAAATGTTGATTGCGGAAAATAGGAAAAAAAGGCACTTCAATGGTCATTTCCCTTTCTCGCAATTAATTATGTCGAAGTGTTGAAATATGAAGTGGCTGGTGCGTCCATGGGGTGGGTGTGGTGTGTGGGTATGTAGCATTTGTACGCTCAGCTGAGGTAGCAACGGAAGAGTGATTTTTAATTGCACTTGTAGCTTGCAACATAAAAAATGCATACACCTACGTGAACGCCTATGCGTGTGTGTATAGGTGCGAAAGCATGCATGTGCGCCAGCCGGCCACTCATAGTTGGAGAAGTTTGCAAATTGTTAACCTCTTTTAAATTAAATTGTCACTTTTCTGCATTGCACGTGTGTGTGTGTGTGTGTGTACACCTTGTCAACTATGCCAGCTGCCAGTTTCCCGTCCGCCAATCAGGCAGTCCTGCACAAAAGCGCATTGATTTCAACATTTAGTTTAACCTACCCTTCGTACTGATATGCAGACTCGGCCGTTGCACTGCCGCCGCATCCAGTGCCATAGTTGCCAATGCATCCTATGCCGCCGCCTTCGCCTCGTCCATTGCTGCCTGCTCCACCGCTACCTTCGCGTGCAGAATTTTCCACTCCGGGTGTCATTTTCAAGAGTGACGCGCCTTTGTATATCGTTTCCGGTGTTAATGTTATTAAAATGGACTGGTCCAGCGCTCGGGCCGAGTTTACCGCTTTCGTTGTCGCTACTCTCGCCCCTGAAGCAGCGGTGACGGTGTGACTGCGTCGCCATTCTGGAGTTGTCAACGACTTTTGCCTTTGCTGCAGCTGCCGTTGTTGTGCTGAGTCGGTGACTGCCTTAGGTCCAGCGGCTGTGTGAAGTGTTGCTGATGCGAAGAAATCATTTTGCGCATTCTGCCATTTCAGTGCGTCACTGACAGCGTCTCCTCTGACTGTGCCATCCAGTAATTCAACGGTGTGGGCGTCGTCCGAGAAAATGTGTGCACCCAGAGCCTTTAGTATAACCGGACTCTTTCTAATGAGTTCGGTGATGGTGTCGTGGGCGCAGGGCGTCGGCTCGCGGCCACGTCTTGCTGCAATGGGCGTCGAGTGTGTGCCCGAAAAGAGCAGCGCGGGGCATAGCAAAGCACAGACGACAAGCAACGTCCACGGCTGCCTGCTGACGCACATTTTTGTCGCCTTTCTATGCACGGCCTGCTTGCTTGCGAGTTTTCCGTTTTTGCTAGAGTTTCGTGTGCTCTGTAGTGCTGTACTTTTGTTGTTCTTGTGTTTTCCGCTTTGTTGTTGATGTAATGTTTTTGAGATGGCCAAGACTTGCACCTCGAGAGGCTGTTTAAAGTGTTGCTGTTTTAGCCAACAAAAAAAAACTCCGCTTGTTATGCGCTTCAAACGAGAAACGGAAATGTAGGAGTAAAGGGAGCACTGGGGGCTGGGTTGTTGCAGTTAAGTGATGTGCAAAACACTAGGCTTTAGTTTATTTTTGCCAACTGTGATGTCTGTAAGTGTGTTGGAAGTACAAACCAAGTTACCGGATTCTTTGCATTTCGTGATGTCTGTAAGTGTGTTGGAAGTACAAACCAAGTTACCGGATTCTTTGCATTTCGGTTTCAGGGCAAAAGTCACGTTTGATTTTCATAATCCATTTTTTTGGCTGCTTTTAAAGTGCTCTCCAGAGTTTCGTGTTGTTGCTTTTTCAAGTGGTTTGGCACTGCAGATTGAAAGAGCTCAGCCTCTGCTGCTGTCACTTTAAATCTGTAAAGAAAGAAGATGTTATGATTATAAATGTGAAAAAATAATTTGAGGAAGAACACAAAATATGTCACGTTAAATCGAAGAAGTCATAAAGGAAGCATTGCGACCAATGGGGTGTTGATGGATGCTTTGGTTTCGGTTCTTCACACTTCCTATCAAGCACAAGTTTTTATGTAGCTTAACAAGTTTCGATGCAGGGTAACGAGAGGTGTGATGTAAGGAATATTTCCATTTTTGAATTTGAGCCAAATATAGAAATCTACAAATGCTATAAATTATTATGAGGTGTGGAGTAATCCGATCACGGTAGGGAATTCTGCTTACTTTGAATGGAGTATTTCTGAACTAATTGTCACTGCTTTTTGTCACTACTTACAGCGGCCGCCGTAGCCTAATGTGTTGGACTTCCATTCAGAGTACGTAGGTTCGCGTCTCCGTGCGTGAAACACCAAAGTTTTTATAATAGCGGTAGCCCCTCGGCAGGCAATGGAAACCCTCCAATTGGATTTCTGTCCTCATAAAAAATATCTGCCTTTCGGAATCGACTTAAAACTGTTGGTCTCTTCATTTGTGAAACAACATCAAGACGCACACCACAAAGAGGAGTAGGAGCTCGGCCAAACACCTAACAGAAGGGTACGCGCCAATTATTTCTTTTAATGTTTTTACTTACTTTTAACTGGTTACTTCTTCTGGTTACTTGATGACGGAGAAAAAGTCAGTTTGTACTCAGCTGACTACAGGGATTCTCATTAGTCGTGGCCGAACTTGGAAATCAAAACAAGCAAACAGTTTAAGTGGTATTGCCACAATTATTTTGTTTTCCTTACTTCCATTTGCATTCAATGTTATTTTGGGGAGAATATAATTTCCGTCATATAACCGCACAGGCTCCGCTGTGGCCGGCGCTTACCACTTTTGGATAACATCTTCGCATAAATGGAGTTTATTTGAAGAACGCAAAGGTTGTCATTCAGGGCGTGAATCATCTGTGTATTTGACTGTATAGGTTAGAATAGGTTACCCAAGTTGCTTTGCAGTCACGCAAAGCCAGATTCGATCCATAGCGATACCAGATGGAATTCATTAGTTATGCGTTTTGAAATAGGTCACCCGCATGGTGCCTGTTACTATTGTGAATTAAGGGAGACATTTTCATTAAAAATACGCTTACAATTACTGAGGGTACCACACTTTGACGGAAACCTGGAAGCTTATACGACTTCGTAGGGCCAGCTCTGGACAGTATATACTAACGCCTACTCCACTAGTCATTTTAGAACCGTCCTTATAAAGGCACCTACTGAAAAATCCCGTACAATCTGGTTATTTTTGTGTTGGCTTGTGGGGTAGGCTTAATAATAGAAAGTTTGTGTCGCCGTCGACTCTTGTGCTGTTAGTCGGAAAAGCGCAATTTCCTTACCTTAACACTTAGCTCACTTACAGGATGCTTATTACAGTAAGTTCTGATGGGTTACAAAATCATGGAAAATTTAGACAGGGTATTGGCTCCACTAAGAATTATTAAATAAACAAAAAGTTAAGTAAATAATTCGCGCGTACACTTCTGTTAGGTATTTGGCCGAGCTCCTCCTCCTATTTCTGGCGTGCGTCTTGATGTTGTTTCACACAAATAGAGGGACCTACAGTTTTAAGCTGACTCCGAACGGCAAATGGCTTTTCTTTGTTTTCTTATGAGGAGCTTTTTCATGGCAGAAATACACTCAGAGGTTTTCCATTGCCTGCTGAGGGGCGACCGCTTTTAGAAAAAATGTTTTCTTCATTTTAGTATTTTATGCACGGAGATTCGAACTCATACGCCTACGGCGGCCGCCTAACAATGATTAGGCCTCTTCTATTCGTCACTTCTGTGCTCGGCTCGCTTGACGAAAAATTTGCATGTGAAACCAGGAACAAAGTAATGAAGCAAGATTCGCCGCTAGCGAGTTCGATTATACCTCATAAAACTGGTATAACTCGATAACAATTTTACAAACAAAAGAAATTTTAGGCAGCGCTATTCCCGCGTTGCCAAGAAATGTTCATTTATACCAGCTGCTTCATCTATTCGCCCCTTTGCTGACGCTTGGCGATAAGAAGAGGCTTATTATTACCTCAATTTGATCGACCATGGCAACTACCCGGGAGCAACTAGGCAACAATATATAGAGACACACCCTCAGAAAACATAAAAGCAGGTTGGTTGCTTTTAGCTGAATTTTTTAATAAATAAAATTGGCATTTTTCTCTCCATTCTTTGCTCACAATAAGACACGAATACATTAAAATCTGCAAAGTACTGCACTGGCTTAATGTTGCTGACTCCACTGATACGAAGGCGAAAAAATACAGGCATCAAAAGATATGGAAATTTCAATAAGATGAATGCGCCCTAAAAAAGGGAAAAATACTGTACAATTACCCAAAAGAAACCTGTACCCGATAGAAAAACGCGTTGAAATTATTAAATCTTATGCCGAAAGTGGCCGACTTTTAAGAACGAAATAACGCTAAATTCGTGATTTTTTGTTGGAAATCATCATCCGAATGAGTCGACAATTATAAGGTCGGAGAAAAAGTTTCTGACAGACCAAAAACTGGACGTTCTGTTGGGAATATTGCTGCTGTAGCGCAAAGTGTTGCTGAACAACCTTCAACATCAATATCTCGCCGATCTCAACAATTAGACATTAATGAATCGGCTGTTTGGCAGATTTTACATAAGGATTTGCTTTTGCATCTTTCGAAAATCCAATTAACAAAAGTATTGAAGCTAGCAGATCGGTGTCAACGCACAAATTTCGCGAATTTGCTTTTGAAAATGATGCCCGTTTTTCACGCAAAATCATCTTTAGTGGTGAAGTTCATTTCAGGTAGTAGCCTGGTCAAATGCTATTTTTTTATAGATATTTTTTAGATGCCGCAATGGGAAATTTTTTTGAAAAATAACAAAATGGCGGGCTTTTGAGAATACCAGAATGGCAAGCCTACAGAATAATAATCAGTTTAACTTTTTCGTTTCAGATGTCCTGAAGAGCCTAAGGCCTATTGACAAGCCACCTATCTTTTTTTAAGACGCTCACTTTGGTGCCACACTACTACAAAAAAATATGTCAAAAAAAGAAAAATTGTTTTTGTGTACTATTTGATGTCAATAATACAATCGCTATGAAATCAAAACTATCGCATTTTATTTTCTTAAAAAAAAAACTTCCTAAAAAATATCTATAAAAAATGAGTACGTGACCAGATACCACCTTCACACTAGATCGATTTGTTGAGTATTTTCCGAAAAACCATTACATCAACTGAAATGTGCTGTTAGGTGTAGCTTTTGGTCTGCTACAAAAATTGGCTCGTTTTTCTTAGTGGATGAAATTCAAAGAGCTGTTACTTTCAATGGCATCGCTATTGAGGGCTTTTTGTGGCCTGGGCTTGAAGGAATAGACGTGACGATCTTTAAATTGGATAGAGCCATAAGTCGCATAACAAGTGGAAACATTGCATTATTCTGATCTCAGCTTTCCGGTTGATTAATATAATGCAATGATGACATTCGGCCGTCGTAGCTGAATGGGTTGGTGCGTGACTACCATTAAGAATTCAGAGTACATTGGTTCGAGTCTCCGTGAAACACCAAAATGAAGAAAACATTTTTTCCAGTAGCGGTCGCCCCTCGGCAGGCAATAGCAAACCTCCGAGTGTATTTTTGCCATGAAAAAGAGCCAAAAAAAAAAAAAAATAATAATAACCATTTGTCGCTCGGTATCGGCTCAAAACTGTCGGTCCCTCCATTTGTGGAAAAAGTCTCAAGACGCACACCACAAATAGGAGGAGGAGCTCGGCCAAACACCCAAAAAGGGTGTAAGCTCAAATATGGACTGGCCACCAGTATCAGGCGATTAAACTCCGCTAGACTACTTTTTGTGGTGTTTTTTGAAAAGCAAATAGAAACTATGCCATTTTACCCATAATTTCACTTTTGTATGACTTTTACATACAAAAAATATAACAGAATATAACGGAACTATTTATATTTTCTTTGATATATTGTGCATTCAACAAGTGATTTTAATCGCGGATAGAAGCACGTGTTGTTAAAAAATAAAATGGAATCTTCGAACGCGTATAAGAGGCATATTTTGTATTTTTTTTATTTAAAAGTGGTAAAAATGCAACAACTGCTGCTGCAGAAATAAACGCTGTTCACAGAGAGAATACTGGGAGTGTACGGACTGCGCAAAAGTGCTTTTAAAATTCCGAAGTGGTAACTGCGACGTGGAGGATGCCCCGCACGCTGGTCGTTCTGAAGTCTTTAACTCCGACGCCTTGCTCGAACTCGTGGAAGCTGAGCCAAATTTGACAGTCGATATGATAGCTCAGAGGTTAAATTCATCGCATGGAACAGTTCACAGGCACCTGGTTCGGTGGGAAAGGTTTCAAAGCTGGGAAAATGGGTTCCGCATAGACTCTCCGTCGCCAACCTTCAGCAGAGAGTGAATGTGTGTTCTCAGCAGCTGCAACGACTTGAAAATGAAAGTTTTTTGAACCGTATCTTTACTGGTGATGAAAAATGGGTATTTTACAATAATCCTGTTCGCAAACGCCAATGGTTAGATAAAGATGCAACACCAGAACCGACCCCTAGAGATGGCCTTCACCCCAGGAAGATTCTCCTGTCTATTTGTTGCGATATGGCTGGTGTTGTTTATTATGAACTTCTGCAACCAAACCAGACAATAACTGCTGATTATTATTCCCACCAGCTATGACACCTGAATGAGGCACTTCACAAATATCGACCGTCTTTAGTGAATAGACGCAAAGTTTTGTTTCACCACGAGAACGCAAGACCTCATACCGCAAGGCAAACATTAGGCAAGCTGAACGAGCTCGGATGGGAGCTAGTGCCGCATCCACCATACTTTCCGGATATTACACCTTGTGATTATCACTTTTTCCCAGGACTTCAATCCCACATGAGTAACAAGAACTACTCTTCAAAGGAAGCTATAAAAAGAGATATCGAAGCGTATTTTGGCTCCAAGGATAAAAAATTTTTTGAGCAGGGAATTAAAAATTTGTCTAAACGTTGGGAAGACATTGTAAATAATGAAGGAAATTATATTATTGATTAACAAATACCTTAAACATCCTTTTTATTAATTTTAAAACCACCTTTAAAAAAACTCGCGAACTTATGGACTGACCGGATAAAAATGGAACTTTACACGCTTAAACAACTCATTGAAATTATTAAAATTTACTATAAAAATGGTGAAAATTTGGCAGAGACGGTTCGTAAAACTTGAACATTTTAGGGTCATCGTGAGGCACCTTGTCGGACCGCAATACAGAAATTGGTGAAAAAATTCGAGCTGTTGGGACAAGTTAGTGATGAGAAGAACAAAACCCCTGCACGTCGCACATAGGAATTCCACAAACGTCATTACACCTTATTTTGCATAAATATTTGGGTATTAAGGCTTATAAAGCCCAGTTAGCACAAGCACTCAAGCCGGCCGATCATCAACAACGTCGCGTCTTTGCTGGTTGGGTCGTTGAAATGCATGAAAATGATCCGAAACTCCATCGAAAAATTATCTTGAGTGATGAGACCCATTTTCACCTCGGTGGCTTCGTCAACAAGCAAAATTGTTGGATTTGGGGCTCAGAGAATCCAAGAGTTATTGTTGAAAAGCCTCTCTGTCCTCAACGTGTGAGTGTTTGGTGCGGTTTATGGTCCGGCAGAGTCATTGGACCTTACTTTTTCGAAAATGAATCTGGAGCAACAGTTACGGTGAATGGATTGCGCTATCGAGAGATGATTAACGATTTTTTATGGCCGGAGTTGGAAAGTATCGACCTGGATAACGTTTATTTTCAACAAGACGGCGCTACGTGCCACACAGGCAACGAAACCATTGATCTTTTACTGGAATAACACCTCTTATTGGAAAACCCTTATATTCTCCATGCATTAGACGTTTTTTTGTGCTGTTTAATGACGTTATAGAAAATAAGTATATGGAATTTCAGATTCAGCGACCGATCTTGTATGGAAATTGGATGGTTTGCTTGTGGTATTTTTTGGCCTAGCATACATATGTTACATCTAACTAAATAAATATGACCATTTGCATTGCCGTTGCTACACCCCTTCCTGCTCGTGCAATCTCAATGCGAGTGCGTAAGCGAAAACAATTTTAATAGCTCCGCTTCGCTACATTTCTTCCTTCCTTCCTGAATTCGTTACACTTTGTTAAGGAAAAGCTTTTAAAAAATTCATAACAAACAATAGGAAGGGAAGCAGCAAAATGGCTCGCTATTAAAAGGCGTCACTATGCAACCAGTACTTCTTCTTTCTTTTATTCTCCCATTGCACGGCAATTTCGTGGCCCACCAAGTGCAAAGAAGCGCTCAAATGCAAAAACAGTTTCAACTTATGTACGTCGTTGCTGTTGCAGGGAAGCCAAGAAAAGTAACCGTAAAATGAGGTCTTCAAATAAAATTATTTTACTTGCCGGCGTTGATTTCTGACTTGGTCAAGGACTGCAACTAAATATCCATTCACGACGAAAAACGGGAAAGGAGTTGAACGCGAGAACTATAAAACTACAAAAGCAATGAAGAAAATACGCCGAAAAAGCGGCCAACTGTGGCCGGCAGTTGGCGTTCAACCGAAATTGTGGCAGCAATAAAAATGCACACAAAATGTTAACAACTGCAGTTTAAGTCTAAAAGTTAGTCAGGTCGAGGCGGAGAAGTGAAGTGTAGTAAAATCCAGTAGCAAGAAAACCATCTGATGGCCAATGCAAGGAAAGCTCAGAAAATTCAAAACACTTAACAAATTGTGACTTTATTGCGGGTGAAGAGGTTTTGAAGCAGCAAAGTGCCACTGAAGTACCCACAGTGTTTAACCGCAATCAAATACCAATACAAATACAAATATGTACACACACCTACAAACACTTCGAGGCACACATATCACATAGCCGCAGACAATGAAACTGGCAAACAAACAACTGCATATACATACATACACACATACTAATGAAAACCAAAATGTCAATTGACATTATACAGAATTGATTTAATCCTGCAGAGGACTCTTACCACTACAACCAGACCCACATACCCACTCTCACTCAAAAGGGCATAAAGAATACGGCAAATGGAGTGGCAGTAGATCATATACTCATACAATTGCACAACACCCGCCCACACACACACATTCAAGAGTTGGTGACACAGAAAGTGATTGCATTCATTTGATATTTAGGCCACAACAACACGAATAACACCAATGCCAATCGACGTTTGGCAATCATCAACCGGCTTACCTATCGCCCAATCTGAGCAACAACAGCACAACAATGACAGTTTTGAAGAGTTGCAGTGATTGTTTTGGGAGCGATATGCCAGAAAATCACGAATTTTGTGAGTGTAATGCGATTTTGCCCGTTATACTTGTTTTGTAAGTATTTTTAGTGCTTTCCCATGGTGCACTTGGAAACACGACAGAGCCTTGAAGTAGCATTCAGTTTGGGCCATTTTTACCTCACAATTGGCAGACTGGTTTGGGTAATTTTTACCTCACAATTGGCAGACTGGTAGGTACCTGCCGGTGATGTAGTTGTACCCTCTCCACAGTGAGTATTTCGTTCCTATTTTCAATTCATCACTGTGGAGGCCTGTGAAGGTGAATGAAAGTACCTGCCTGAATGCAATGCAATAACTTCCCACTGAAGCCAACCAAACCGTTTTAGCCTGAAAGACTGCAGCTTAACTGCCGAGCTTCGAGTAACGATAGTGTTGCACTACTTTGGTTATATGCATGGATGACACATACGCGTATGAATACGGGTTGTGCGGCAAGCCGTTGTTGGTATGCGGTGTGTGACACTCCCGGCTATTAAGCTGTGAAACAATAGCTAAATTGCAATTAAGGAATCGGTGCAATTGCGCAGCGTCGAGTGACTTTTTGCCTCCACTCACTTCAAGTATTTAACAAACTTTCCTCCGCCTCATCTGCTAAGCAGCAAACTATGGAAATCCTGTTAAATAAAATATGCTAAATTCGAAAACTTTTGGGCTCGGCAGGTTGAGAAAAGCCTTGTGTGAGTATTCGTATTCATGTTGGTGCGCCCTTGAGTAACTCTGAGACACTTATATTGTAATATTGGGTATTTTTTTAAGAGCTTTAGAACTTAAAAGGAAAATGCAAAACAGAAATGTTGGTGGAATGCATTGTTTTTTTATAAACTGGGAGATGATTTCATGGCATTTATTTTTGGAATATAATTTTTGGCATATGTCCGCCGCGACTACGAGTTGTATGATCCATTTGATCAGTCCACTTTGGCCGTATGGCATCAATGGTGGCTTAAAAATGGAAATATATCGATTGTCAAGCGCGTTGAGTGTCAAGTTGAGCCATCTTCATGGAGCCAAATGTCGTTAATGTTTAGCTGACTAATTTTTGGAAGCAATTTTTCTCACGTATTTACTTATTTATAATGTCATGGTACTAGCTGGTCTTGTTCCTCACCAATGGAAAGTTGCACAAATAAAAATGATCCTTAAATCAAGGAAAAGTGCAGAAAAAGCGGAATCTTATCAATCCATCAGCTTATTGCCCACTGCCTTTAAAGTTATGGCATCCCTTTTTCGCAAAAGAATGATGCCCATAATTGAAGACCGCAAGTTAATCTCAAATCACTAATTCGGCTTAAGAAAACACATGCTATCATCGAACAAATATTCAGACTCGTAAATAGCATTCACAAAGTTTTCGAGCAGAAGAAGTGTTGCATGTCGCATTTCTCGACATATCTCGCGCCTTCGTCCGCGTTTGGCATGGCGTGATTTTATCAAGTCCTGCTTCAAAGACCGCCACTTCTTTGTTAAACAAAATGAAGAACAGTCTGAACCCTATGAAAGTTTAGCTGGCGCAACCCAAGGCAGTACTTTACTTGCTTTACACATGGAACTTTTGCAGATAGCATCGCACTACTCGCTATAGACACCCACCCCAAAGTGGCTTTCCTCAAACTCAAGAAATGACTTGATACAATAGCTCAATGGCTGAAAGACTGGAAAATTAAAGGCAACAACACGAAATCTGATCAATTTAACTTAACACTCAAACGAAACACCTGGCTACCCGTTAAACTCAATAATGTAATCATTCACCAAAATAATGTTACAAAATATCCTCGACATGAAAAACGCATATTTTCACCAAACGCCAAGTACTTGGAATTAAGCTCCGAAACCTATACTGGTTACTTAATTGAAAAGCTCATGCTTCCCTCAAAAGCAAGCTCTTACTTTACTCAGGATCTATGGCATACAACTCTAGGCACTGCAGCTAACTCTAACACCGAAATACTCCAAAGATTCGAGTTAAAATCTCTGAGAACGATTACAAACGCACCATATTACATCACAAATGCCCAAATACATCGCGCTCTTTGAGCCCCAAATCTGACAATTTTGCTTGTTGACGAAGCCACCGAGGTGAAAATGGGTCTCATCACTCAAGATGATTTTTCGATGGAATTCCAGATCATTTTCATGCATTTGAACGATCCAATCAGCAAAGACACGACGTTGTTCATGTGTTAACTGGACTTTATAAGCCTTAAGACCCAAATCTTTATGCAAAATACAGTGTAATGACGTTTGTGGAATGCCTATTTCCAAAGAACGACGTGGAATGAACAAACCTGGGTTTTCTGCAACGGTAGAAAGGAATGACCCGATACCAGAAATTTGTGGTATATTCTTTGAATATTTTTGTCAGTTACGCGTTTTTGAGTGGTTATATCCTCCATTTGCACTAAAATGCAAATGTGCACTTCTTCATGTTGTAGTTTTATCCCATACATACATCTATCGACATCAACATCTACATTATCATTATGGAAATTCTGCAAGCCCGAGTTATAAACGTACATATTTCGCTTATAATAGACTAACGAAACAGACAGTTTAGGGCACGGAAGTGCTTTTTTTAATCAAATAAGGATTCATAGATTCGCTGGAATATTCTTTGGCTTTTTTCTGGTCCTCTGCAAGACAGTTCGTAGCTCTGGGTTAGTTCGAGCTGTGAATATTGCGGCAGTGTTGCTTTCTAGGACAGAGCATCACGTTCTACGGAAAAAATTCGGCAACACTGGCACCGTCACGCGTTCGCTATAATACGTTCACATATAAGTAGATGATCTACTTTTTCGCGCTTAACTCAAAATCCGTAATTAAAATTTGCCTCCCAAAATCTGAGATTATAAAATAATCCTAGATAATAACGATACTTCTCGGCATACAACCCTGTGTTAACTGTGTTATCGATAATTATTATTACGAATGTAAGGAGAAACATTAAAATAAAAACTAAATAAAATGGATGCCGGCAGAGAAAACAGGACTATAAACATAATTCTAATAAAATTTTTGTTAAATATTGTTAATTAGGGATTCATTTTACAGAAAAAAGCGTGTGTCTATAAACGTTTTGTCCTCTTCTTACTTATTATAAAATGTAATATAGAATATCCCATGCGCATTGCTGCCATAATTTTTTGCAACCTCAGTAAACGTCGCATACGGATTTCCTCCAACTGTTTATTGTTAGCAGCCAATTAATTGCGCAATTAAATTAGCTATTCCTTCTGCTTGTATTTTCTTGATATCGTCGATAATAATTAAAGAAACCAAAAACACCGAAATATTCCACCAAAATAATTTCAATGAAGAAAATTCGCTCAAAGCAGCATTGACACCTGATTATAAATTTTGCAGGTAATCTGCCAAATGTGAACGGGTAGATTAATTCGATGGATTTATAGGTGATTAATGCATATGTATTATTAATCAAAATGTTGACAATCTGTTGCTCATCACTAGCAAATCATACGCAACATAAAAATTTTCACTGCGCAATTAAGATGGAGGAAGAAAAGTAAGTCAATTTTGCAAATATTTTATTTTTATGTTCTACATTTGTTTATTATTTCTTTTTAGCATAAAACTAAGTGTGACTGAAACCAAGTTGTTGGTCAGGTGTCGATTGAATCTGGAAGATGAGTTTGTAAGTGGGAGGAAAAAGAAATCTGTTCTTTGGGGCAAAGTGCTGGATAAAATGAAAACTGATGCTTCAGACCTCAGCCCTACAAGAGCTCAATTACAGAGGAAATTTTTAAATATAGTCGCAACCTACTTAATAATTAAAAAGAGAAACAAGTGTACAGGACGAGATGCCAAAACATGGGAATTTTTTACTGAATTCGACGAAGTTTATGGCAGTAGACATTCGATTTCTCCTCCATCTCGTAATAAAAAACGTAAAATACCAGCAACCGAGTTACTGGAGTTTTTGAAAAAAAGTGGCTGTAGAGGAAAAGAGGAGGCATAACGGCGTTATGACACTGGAAAAAGAAAAACTCCAAATTGAGAAGGAATAAGTGACAAGAATTGTGGAGCTCAGAGAAGTTCTAGATAAATTAGTGAGATAGATAAATTGCTCCAATAAAGACGTGGTGTCAGCTATGCACCAGAAAGGGCTTAGAGCCTGCCGTATCTTCTAAATAAAATAACTTCGATTATACCAAATGCATATATTTATATAATCCAAATGAATTATTTACAAGAAATGTGTAAAATGGGTAAAAAATATATCTTCAGGGTATAGTGCAATAGTTTCAAAAAAGTATTTCATTTTCCTCACTTTTCTTTGTTTGGAACAACGGTTAAACAATAAGCCTTTTATCATATGTCTTCTCCTCCTGTTTTTGTCCATGTTTATTAAAAAATTATCACGACTCCTTTCCATCATTTCATCTGCTACCAAATAAGTTAAAATTTCCATTTTTTTTAAGCAACACCTTCGACGAAAAAATAAACACTGCAGTATTGCTGCACAGCATCAGCTACAGAGCATCAGTAAAGTAACAGGGCTGCAATATTGGAGTAATTATTTAGCGGCTCGAACACACCCTTATTCGGCACTTTGTAAATGTACCTCACGACTTTCTCTAAGATGTAAATTTTCGCCCTCATTATTGCATGTTTGGATTTCTGCATTTGCTATCTTTTATTTAACCAGCCTACTATGTAGCTCAGAAATGTATCGAAGAGGGTCACGCGCTATTTAAATTTTTGACTTAGACCACTTTCATAATTAACACTAAGTGAATTCCGTATAACTTTGAAATTACATCCACTATCTAAAGGTTCATTTTTGACGATATCGTGAAAATTACACTAAATACATATAATTTAAGAGGATGTGGATGTGGATAAGTGTTAATCTAATTTTTTTGAAATTTTAATTTAGACCACTTTCATAATTATGGGCACATAGGTATATACATACAAGGTATTATTTTGATTTTTACATACTTATTTGCATTTGAAATACTTGTTTGGCCCTAGAAAGGTCCAAAATCCAAAAAGGTTGAGAGATAATGAAGGTCAGACAACGATCTAACGAGTGGCGCATTGGCATTATATAGGTTAGGTTAGGTTAGCCTGGTTGGCAACAAGCCAGACGTAGACCTTTTAACCTAGCGATACCAGATGGAGACCGACCTCTATGAATACCTAAAGTAGACATCATGTAGGATGTCAGCGCTTTTGGCGAATCTAAGCAGCGCTGGGAGATCCCCTTTGGAGACGTCCTCCAGACCCTCAAACAATGGGGCTCCCAGGCATTTTAAACGCGTTTTTAATAATGCCGGACAAACGCGCAGAAG
>JAYXIM010012471.1:0-19681 GCA_037575425.1 Anastrepha fraterculus | reverse complement strand
ATTTAGTTTCGGTTACCACCGACAGATATTCAAACCAGCAACATCGCAGGTTCGCTTGAAATGAGCAGACGCTATAAGAACAAATGTTTGCCGACTTCTTAATGAGGCAAATATGCAGCGATTTAAAGCGTCAGCGCCATACACCTCATGTCACTTACCGCTCACCAACTCGTCTACCCATACATATGCTGTTAGTTGCGCATCGCCTCTACGACAAATTTTACTTGCTGGATGATAGTCACTACTAGTGCAGGGGAATATGCTCAGCCATGTATCCGATTTATATAGTGTGTGTGTGTGTGTCTGCAATATGGGCAAATGCGATGCCACTAATTAAGCGCGCAAGTGGCGGCAATAGCGCCGTAGCAACCCATTCGCGCCACAATTTCCGTGCGACTATCGAAAGTGAAGTGGATTTGCTGTCTATGAACTGTGTAGTGGGATGTTGTTTGTTTTTCTTTTTTGCTTTTGTGTAGCTGTTCTTAACGCGTTGCTACTGTTGCTGCACACATTAATTTAAGGCAGCATTTAGAGCAGGTGCGCGGGTTGGGGGCGTAGCAGTAGTGTGGCAACCGCCATTTGCGACTCATACGCCCATATAGTTGATGGAAGGTGGGGCAGAGTGCATAGTGTGGCACACTAACCGCTCAAGAGAACGCGTCTGAAAGGGAAGGGGAAATGCGCGGATTACACCTGTTACACTTTTAGTTTTTATTTGTGTGTATGTATGTGTGTGTATGTGCATAAGCAAGCCGGCTTTCGGCGGCGGGTGGAACGCAATGCCGTTGAGCCTAAAAGAATTTCTTCCTGTGTTGCAAGTATTTGAGTGCGCGCTTTGTGGCGCATTAGTGACGCACAAGTGAATGCAAAAGTTGATATTTGTTTGCGGATGTGCGTTTTTATATTTTTAAGCATTTTCAGTTAATACACAGCTCGTGTTTGTGTTTGTTTTTTGCATGATTCGAGCGAGAAGTAACTGTAACAGTAACCAAATTTGGAAATTTTAAATTCTAAACGAAAACGAAATTTTAAATCAAAATTTATGGCTTTTTGCTTGTTTTTTCATTTTAAGCTTGCAAATACATACATACTTGCATATGTGTGTCTGCATGATTTTACCACTCCAATTTGTTGCGTGTCGTGAATGTTTGTGACATCATTTGAAATTCTATGAAATTTGTTTTTCGACCATTCAAATGTTGTTACTAAACGACGTAGGAAAACATAAAAATCAATCACTTCAAAGTCAAAGCGACACAAATTTAGCATATCTAGCATAAATGTAGATGTGAGCTCGTATGTATGAATGTAGGTATGTACGAGGCATGTTCAAAAAGTATCGCGAATTTTGTGTTTTTTCAAAAATCATTTATTTATTCATTAATATCTATTTTCTCCTCTTCAAAGTAATCCCTTTGAGATATTATGCACGAATCCAATCTATCCAATCTTCGAAGCACTTCAAAAAATCATTTTTTTTTCTTCTTCAGCTCCTCCTTCGATGCCATCCTTATCTTGTCAATCGCAGCGTAGCGTCGTCCTTTCATGGGCCTCTTCAGTTTCGGGAACAAGAAAAAAGTCACAGGGGGCCAGATCTGGGGAATACGGTGACTGTGGCATCATTAGTGTGTTGTTTTTGGCCAAAAAGTCGCGCACAAGCAACGATGTGTGAGCAGGGGCGTTGGGCGTTATCGCGATGCAAGAGCCAATCTTTGTTCTTCCACAAATCCGGGCGTTTCTGGCGGATTGCTTTGCGCAAATTGCGCATAACTTGGAGGTAATATCCCCTATTTACCCTGTGGCAAGAACTCATTGTGCACAACGCCCCTGCAATCGAGGAAAACGGTAAGCAAAACTTTTACATTCGACCGAACTTGGCGCGCTTGTTTCGGTCTTGGTTCGTGCGGCAGCTTTCATTGAGATGATTGAGCTTTTGGTTTCCGAGATTCGTCACCAGCAAATTTGGTTCGTCACGAACAGAGCCCAACATCTCATTAGCAATGTTCATGCGATGCGGCTTTTGGTCGAAATTGAGCAGTTTTGGTACGAATTTTGCGGCAACCCGTTTCATGCTCAAATCATTGAAAAAAATCGAGCCAATCGATATGTATAGGTCCTCAGCGGCTTTTCTAACGGTGATTCGACGATTGGTCGATACCATTTTCTTCACCTCATCAATTTTTTCGTCTGTTCTTGAAGAGCTCGGGCGTCCGGCACGCCGGCACGTTTTTCGTCGTTGACATCTTCTCGGCCTTCTGAGAACATTTCGTAGCACCAATAAACGTTGTTTTGGTCCAACGTAGCTTCTCCCTATGACACAGTCAACATTCGGAACGCATCCGCGCACCTAATTTCGTTTTTCACACAAAATTTGATACAGGTTCTTTGATCCATCTTTTTGAATAGGTAAAAATCGAAGACGAGCCGAAACACGTGCAAGCAAAGCAGCTGTCAACAATTAAGTGAACATTCAAAATGGCCGAACTCGTCGGCATGAGTGAGAGACATGAGTACCAACATATCACCACAAAAAAATTGAAATTCGAATATACGTAACCTGCGAAAAATCAAAATTCGCGATACTTTTTGAACACACCTCGTATGTTCTTCTAAAAATATTATATAGCTATAGAGATTTCTCTGCATACACACGGTTGGCTTCGTAAGAGCCAGCATTCCAAATGTATGCAAAAATATGTTCCCAAAAATCTTTACGGTTTGCTCAAGCAACAATGGGTACCCGTTCGAGAAATAAAAACCAAATATGAACAAATCGGTGCAACAGTAAAATGTGTGTGTGTGCAGAAAGTAGTAGAAAAGGAAGCGTAATGGCGAAAGCTGAGCACTTCATTTCCATATTGACCCGCATTTCGGTATTCTCTTTTCAAGTAACGGCCACAGCCACTGACAGCGCCATGGTGGCGTCAGAGCTGACGCTCCCAATGCCTCAATCGCATTTTCGTGCACACAGAACTTTAAGCAGCTGCATTGAATTTGACTTTTTCTTCCAGTAAATCGGATAAGTTGCCTTTCCTGTGTAATTTCGTATCTGCTGCGGCTCCTGCCGATGGTCCCAATTTATAAGCATAAAAAGCAGTCGAATCTGTCTTAAAAGATAAATGAGCAAAAAGCACTTTTCCGGGTCCACAGTGTACGTCTGTATGCATGTGGGCTCGTATTTTGCATCAGCTAGTAATTTGGTAGAAGGTAGAAGGCAGTGAACTCGGCATCCGTTCTTTTCTTCGCTACTGCCTCTTAACCATGAAGGATTTCCTTGTGAGAATCGTATATATTTTATCTGCTTATTATGCCAACGAAATTCAACCCAAAATAGAAAGCAATCGCGCAAATGGACAAAAATTTGTCACCACCGTGAAAATTATGGCAAAACAGATTCTCGGGTAAGTGGATAGAGGTGAGCGTAGCTGTCGCTGTCTTTGACATATTTCGGGTTTTCGGAAATTTATTAAGTCAACTGTGCGTAAATGTTGTAAAATTTAAGTTTTGGGGCAAATTTATAAGTGTGTTTTATGTTAATCGCGGTAAATTGAAATTTGTAGTGCCGAATTGGCATTCACCCCACGCAGGTCAGGGCGCATTTGCATGGCAAATGTAGCGGTTTTTGTGTTCAGTCCCAACCGCCTACACCTTTTTTCTTCTCTTCAGCGCAAAGATAACATTTTATTAAATAACTTCTACAACATTTTACATAATCGCCATAACTGGCACAAACAAGCCCCTTAAATATTTCCCAAAACGATGTTTGTGTGATTCGCAGTCGATGTGCTTTAGGCCGTTCGGCACAACCTGTTGTTGTAACTACATAGATACATACATACATACAAGACATTGAATGTGCGCGCTAAGGGTTTATTACTGTCGGTGCGCTCAGCCCGTGTGACTGTGCCCTTAAATATAAAAAATACACACACACCCACACATGCGCTTAAGGGATTTAAAGTATGTAATTTGTACCTTAAGTATTTGTGGTATTTACGAAAAGCTTTGTGATCTGCCTCAATATAAGAATGTTTGTGTGTGTGTGTAAGTATTTGTTTCCCAAAATATTTATGTGTTTGTCGCTAAGCTCCTAAATTAGAAATTTTTACCCAGCCAACATTTCGTTGGTCTCAGCTGCATACTTGCCAAAAAATAGCAGGGAATATTTGTTCGTCGATTAAATCTTGCATTCTTCTGAACTAGCAACGATCTAAGCTTCAGCTCTATAAAATATCAAAAAATGTGGCTACACTATTCCGCACTTCGCTTCGTTAACGCGCCGCACTCTTCTTTCAATCAGCAAAACTTGCACTTAGGGAAAATAATTTATCAGACGCCTTTTACTTTTCAAAGTCTACTTCTTTTACATTTCGATTTCCATAGCTTTCTATGTTTTTACTTTCCATAACTCAACAAGTATTTTTCTGAGAAGTAGTTTTCCTAGTGCAAAGTGACCCGAATTGTTTCGCTCAAGCAAAGCATTATTGCTTGACATATCTATTGGTTTCCGACATATAAAATATTTGTAGATCTTTAGCTTTTCCACTTATTTGTGGTGTGCGGCTTGATTTTGTTTCAAAAAAGCAGATACCTAAATTTTTATACCACCTCCGGATTGTACCGGCAGATTGCTTTTATGAGAAACGGCAGAAGTGCATTCCGATGTCTATCATTGCCTCTCTACCTTTCTTATAATTCGACAAGCAAATACACGGCATGCGCTGCTTGGCGTTGAAGCAAAATAAAGGGTTTTTCAAAAGTGACGCCGAGATGTCAGCAGTGAATATTTTTTTTTCCTTGTTCACTCCTCTCGGAAGCGTAGGGTCGCGACAAGACTCTTCCATAGTTTACGGTTCTGTGTTGTTCTTTTTGCACCCTCCCATGATGCGGGTGCCAGTTCAGTGCCATTCTCGTGATGCTATCTGTCCATCGCCACTTTCTGTATTTGATTTGCCTAAGGATGGGTTCCTCGTTCGTTAATGTCCACAGTGCGTCGTTACTGATGGTGTTTGGCCAGAATATTCTGCAGATGATGCGGAGGCATTTGCTGAACAAGGCTTGTAGCCTCTATGTGTACTGTATGCATTCCCCCTAATGCCGCTCTTGCTTTGTTTAGCCTGGTGTTAACTTCACTCCTTCATCGCCTTCGCTTGCATGCCAGTGAGTTTGTGAGAGGTAGATTTCATCGGTAGATTTCATCGGCGAAGTCCAGGTCCTCAAGATTTCTGGTGAAACTGTATACGATGCCTTTTGAGAAAGAGAAGGGGCGTCATGCCTGCGTTGGCAGTGAATGGATCGCTGATAAGCGCCCTTGTGAAGCACTGCCAGTTGTGAGTTCTCGTAGAGAGCTTTGTCGAGGCCGATTATTTTGGCGGGAACTTCCTTCCCACTCAGTGACAGCCATATGGCGTCTCGTTTGATAATATCCAACACCTTCTTAAAGTCTATGAACAGCTTGTAGAGCGGCGAGCGCCACTCAACTGATTGTTCTACTATAATCCGAAGTGTGTTGGCTTGGTTAACACAGCTTCGGTGAGGGCGAAAACCAGCTGACTCGTCTTTTAAGGAGCGTTCGATATTTTTAAACTTGCTTTGTATGATTACGGTCACAATTTTGTAGATGTTGTTAAGTAGGGTTATTTCTTGTCAGTTGCCGCAGTCACGCAGGTCATCTCTCTTGTGCCGCTTCACTATGATGCCTTTTGTCCAAGGCAGCTTTTCATTGCTCCAGGCGGCAGTGATGTGATCATAAATAATTTCCGCTGATATTTGTGGGTCGGCTGTTATTAGTTCAGACTGTATTCCATCTTTGCCCGCCGCTTTGTTGAGTTTCTGCTTCTTATATGGCACTTTTTTGACATCTTTGACATTTTTCAAGTAGAGAGATGTACCGTTTTAAGTGATAGATCAATGCGTTTAAATTATTGAAACTTATTAAAAAAGTGGTTGATCTCTAAGAAGAACATATCGTGAAATTCTTATTTTTTCTTCCAATTGAGTCGAAATTTCGAAAGTTGATGGAAGCATGTCAAGAAACTGGACCTTTCGAGGATAGAAGAAGGACTAGTAGATCAGACTGGGTTTTTTGTTTTAGCCTATGTAAATAAGCCACGAACAATTCAATAGCATAAACATAACATTCCGATCGAGATTGCAGAGCTCAGTGCGATAATGTGGGAGCGAGTCCTTTAATTTTTTTATTCTCGTAATTTATTATTCTCGTATGGTCTACAGGCCACCTGTTTATGGTGGACATTTAAATTACGTAATTTTTCATATATGTATAAGAGCCAATTTTTGAACAAAAGTAGTGAAACCTTAAAGGATCTAAGGTTTTACATGTTTGATTTTAAACAACTTAAAGCCACGTCTTGAGAAAGGCTCTTCATATACATACGTAAGAGTAGTGAGCAAAACAATGAAGAATGAAAAAGCAGATATAGAAGTCGGTGGCTATATCAAAATGAAAATCTTTGCCTTACTAGCTTAATCCCGGTACGGAGCTGGTTCGTTTCCTGCGAGCCTGCCTCACAGCGGATTTAGGAGTGAACTTATTCCACTCTATCTTATAGCCAAAGGGTGCTGACTGCCGGAGCAGCGCTAAGGCTTCCTATTCTACTCCATCTCAAAGAAGGCAATCTTACAGGACATGTAAGAACTCTGGGTTCAATCTTGAACTCTCCGTGCCTGACAGTCCACGACAAGAAGGAAAGGGTACTAGAATTCTTCAAGAAATTCAAAGTGGTCATAAGTAACTGCTAAGCGTGGAGAAACAATGAAATATCCTTAAAACAGGGCGCACAGGTGTGGTCCAAATGGAGGACGGTAGTGTCGGGGCTGGAATTGTAGGACCATATTTTAAAAAAGCAATAGAAATAGGAAAAACCTTTTCCATTTTCCAGGCGGAGGTCCACGCCTTAGAGCTGTGTGTCAGAGAATGTCTACGGAGAGGCACGCGGAGTGCCAACATTAACATTCGCTCAGACAGTCAAGCAGCTCTAAAATCGTTGGATAGCTTCTCATTCTAATCAAGTTTGGTCTGGGATTGTTTTAAAATCCTCAACACCCTAGCATCAAGAATACTAACTGTGTTACCTTGATGTGGGTTCCGTGACATAAGGGACATGAAGGGAATGGAATTGCGGACGCTTTAGCGAAAAAGAGAGCAAACACTCTCTTCATAGGTCCTGAACCTTTCTGCTGGGTAAATAATAGCTTCAAGAGTGCATTTGGTGCGATAGAAAACGATTCCTGTAGACTCTGCAAAGAGGCACAAGAAACAGCAGAACACGTTCTATGCGACTGTCTAGCAGTGGCACGACGCAGACTAAATTACCTGGGAAATGGGGCTATAGATCCAAGCCTCCTGGTAGGAATTAAGCCTAGAGCAGTTTTAGGATTTATTAATAGCCTAAAATTGTTTGTGTGGACTACTTTGCTGCACAATAGATCTCTTCAGGTCGCAATGCGCAAACAGCCAATCAATAATAATAAGGATCACTATCCAATTCCAGCCTGTCCGATTTCGCTTTATTGCATAAAATTTTAAACTTAGTTACTTAATATTGAAAAATCAATCGATAGTTTTTATTTTAGTTGCTTGATTTTCTTCACATTTTTGTTTAGTCTGAAAGGTATTTTGTACCATAGCCTATGAAAATAAATAAATAAATAAAAAGTAACAAGAAAAAGTCTTCTTTCTGTTTCAAAAATTTTAATATTAACAAGGCGCATTTATTAAAGGTGGTGGCACTAGACCAACAACAATGTTTTGTATGTTTGATTGTCACGGCAAAGTACTGCCGTATTAATTCGCCTTGTTTTATTCTGTGCTGACAGCCACATGGACACAGCGAGAGAAAACAAACAAACCAGCTGATTTACCAACACCACCTTTAATGGATTCACCATGAATGTTTATATGTAATAATTGATTAATTTGATTAATGGGGAGTGTAGTAGTAAATAATTCAAATATTTCAAAACATTAATATTTGAGTTTCAGAGGAAACATTAATTTTGTACTTTTTTAATTTAATAATTTTTTTTTTTTGGCTTCTAGACTTTGTTTTAAAATATGTAGTGATGTTCCAGGACAGACAAAGCAGCTAATATGCTTTGAAAGAAGAGTGCTCCGAAAGATCTATGGTCCGCTTAGACTGGCAGATGGCACTTATCGCATTAGGCACAGTGCCAAACTGGAAGACAAAGTTAAGAAATAAACTATAATAAGATTCATTAAATCTCAACGACTTAGATGGCTGGGACATGTGGCTAGAATGCCAAGGGAGAGATCAACGAGAAAGGCACTAGATCTTCGCCCAATTGGAGAAAGAAAAAGGGGACGCCCGAGGAAAATGTGGCTAGAAGATGTGGAAGCTGATCTTAGGAAAAAGCGCGAGCAATGTTGGAGGGAAGTAGCTGTAAATCGAAAACGATGGCAAGAAGCTGTGAAGGAAGCAATGGTTCACCAAGGATTGTGACGCTAAGAAGAAGAAGAAGAAGAAGTGATGTTCCAGGTCTGCAGTGAACTTTGAAACTGGCCCCCTCAATGGTTATCACGCACAAGCATACTTGACTATGGTAGCTGCCACATTTTTTGGATGGCCTCAAGAAGTCATACCATAAAACGTTTAGAGTTACTCAACAAGTATAAAGTTTGGAAAATCATCATTATTTCTTGAAAACCATTTAGATTTTATTAACGTCCTTTTCCATTCTATGAAAATGTCTATGTTAACAAAAATGCCCGGTTTAATTATTATTTTTATTATTTTGCAAAGAATTCATGATAAATAAAGGTTAGTGATCACTATAACAAATTTGTTAAGGCTTTAAAACGAATTTCTTATAAAGAGTGGGAAAATTTTAAGGGCCGATGTTGAATGTAAACCACACCTAAACGTCAAGGTTTTTTCTACATTGCATTTGACATATTTCAACTTCACACTAATTCAATTTGAGTCGTGCAAAGATACACAATCAATCAACGTGTTAAAGTTATTCAGGCTTATTATGAAAACGGGCGTTCAAATCAAAATGCATATCGCGCACTTCGTGATTCAGTGATGAGGCACATTTTCACCTCAGTGGATTCCTCAATAAGCAGAATCGCCGCATTTGGGCGAATGATAATCCAAGAGTGATTGCCAAAAAATCAATGCACCCAAAAAGAATGACTGTTTGGTGCGGTTTATGGGCGGCGGCATCATTGGGCCGTATTTTTTCCAAAATGAGGCCGGTCAGGCAGTTACTGTGAATAGTGTGCGCTATCGTGAGATGATAACGAACTTCTTATGCCCCGAATTGGAAGATATGGATGTGGACGATATGTGGTTTCAACAGGACGGTGCCACTTGTCACACAACTAACGAAACAATGGCCCTTTTGCGCGAAAAATTTGATGGCCGAATAATCTCACGTCGCGGCGATTCAGTTGGCCGCCAAGATCATGGGATTTGACACCGTTGGACTTCTTTCTTTGTGGCTATTTGAAAGAAAAGGTGTACAATGAATAAGCCTGCTACAATTCAAGAGCTAAAGGGTGAGATAATTCGGCACATTAACGGCATAGAAACTCAATTATGCCTCAGCGTCTTCGAAAATTTGGAACATCGGATAGAGGTGTGCCGCCGAGACCGCGGCGGCCATTTGGCTGATATTTTGATCTATTCGTAATTGAGTCATACCAGTATTATAATATATATATAACAAAGAAAAATGGCAATAATTTCTGAAAAAATTGTATTTTATTCAAAATCAAAACTGGCCCTTGAAACTTAACCTCCCTTTATTATACAGTTCGTTTCGAGAAGAGTAGGATGCAGATTTAGCGGTGATTAAAATATATCTGAAATGACCACTCACAGGCTTTTCATGGATTTGTATCTGTATGCTAAAGCGTTATGCAAGAATTTATTGCGAGTTTTGCCGAACTCCTCCTCCTATGTGTGATGTGTGTCTAGATGTTGTTCCACAAATGGAGGGACCTACAATTTTGAGCTGACTCCGAACGGCAACTAGTTTTTATAAGGAGCTTATATGGCAGGGAATATACTCCATATCGTCCCCTTTCTGTGTTAACCTCGTAACTTCATTTCTTTCGAAATTGAGATTTTTAGTGAAAAACACTACTTAGCACTCCGTTATGTAAAACAAAACATACAATGTTCATAATGAATATACAATTTTTTTCAGAGCGTTTCGATTTTTCTCATATCTACATGTTCGAATTAAAAATCGTATATCTACTTTAAGTATTGTATCAAATAAGTTATAACTTTTCACAGAAGTTAAATTACTCTAAACATTTTTATCGATTTACTGAAAATTATGATTTTGTAGATACGAGGTTAACACAGAAAGAAAATTTACGGCTCTTCATAGAACTCAAAAAAAAAAGAAATATATGTTTTGGAGTTTCCAAATTGTTTAAGACCCTTTTGGTTTCTAAAAGGTACATCCATTCTTAAAAAGTAACATCCGAGTTATTTGTTCAGACGAATCTTCTGGAATAGCAGTGAAAGGCTCTTTATGACGAATCGATGGTTGATCCACTAGTAGAATCATTGCAAGCTGTTGAAATCAATGTCAGTTGAAGAATCCTCGACGACTGAAAATGTTTGCTGGGTATATATACACATACATACACACACATGTGTGTATGCGTGAGTTTGTGTTCGGTATCTCGCATAGCAATAAAACGAAAATCTTTCGGATTCTCATTTACGCCTCCTTGGGGAAGCATAGTCATTATCTTGTGTTTCGTTGATATTGTTGTTGTAGGCGCTTTGTGGCATATTTGTGCTGATTATTATATATTGTCTGTAGCACAGACGCTGGCACTCATATCCAATCGAAAGCCAAGCACATATGCGTGCATATGCCTACATATGCGCATATACGTTACGCATGAGAAAGTATTTGTGGAAATCCTCCTCTAAATGGTTTCGCACTTAAATAGTGAACTTTCAATTATCCAAAAATAATACGAAATGCCTTGTGAGTCTACCTTTAGAATACAGAGAATTGAAGTGTAATCAAATAAGGCACAATTTTGTTTTCATTAGTAAATGAAATGAGTCGGAAAATTGTCAAACGGCAAATAAAAGGAGTAAATTTAATTTGAAATGGAGCGCTATTAGGCCATATACTATGCTCGCCTCGGTATATAAATAAAGCTAATTCTAAGATTCTAAGTCTGTCCACTTAAGAGGTGTTGAACTTTTAGTGAAACCCAACATAAGCGTACAAAATTCACATTGGTAATGAAGAAAATAGCAATAAAGTAGCAGGCAATAATAGTTTTAAGGACTGCATGTATTTGATTATTAACAATAAAAGAATAATAGAGAGCATAGTTCTTAAAAATTTTAGATCGAAGAAGATTGTCTTTTATAAATAAAATATTTTTTTCTGAACAGACATAGTGAAATTTTATCTACGTTATGCAGTTAGCCATATATGGGGGCCATGTCCGATTGCGTGCAATTTAGGTATCGTTGAGGCATTTTTGATGTTAAATAAAATGAAGAAATAATCAAAGTTGACCAAATTAGTAGTCATAGCAATACTCAGGAGTTAAGTATCGGCCATAAACCATTTGCGCTAAAATTGCACGCAAATATAATGGATTTTTTTTCATCCAACTAATATTGCGTACCTTAACCATATTTAATCGACCGTGTCTCCTATATTATCTCTATAATTGAAGTATAGTGTGGAACTTTTTTTATTCCTACGACATTACTCAAGCGTTTGAATAGCATCACGTGACCAAAAAGGAATTCTTCTCCAACGAGATTACGTATACGACGTGTGGCACCGTTTGCTAGCAAACAGCAATGAACTTCGAATACAATAAACCACCCCCCTCTTTGTCATTTCACTGAAGCGTAAAATGTGAGTAATGGGGAGTGAAAATTAAGTAAAAATATTAGTTAGCCAACAACAACAACTGCTAATGCTGATGTCTTTGCTGGACTCTGCGCTACTGAGGTGCCATTGTGCCGGTCCTTGCAATATTCATACATACAGACAAATAAGCGTTGCCAGTGCCATTTTTTCCTTCTTGCAGTAATTGACATTTACATTTGTGCTATAGTTGCGAAAATGAAAAGTCACAAAAAACTGCGAGGTGGACTTTTCTGTGCTCAACAAAAACAAATCACTTGGGTTGAAATATTTTACTGCCCTTTTGTTTGATATGGATGGTGTAAAGATGAGTATTTGTGTGAATTTAACAAACAAATGTTTAAATTTAACTGTGTACATATGTACACATACATACATATATATTCTATGAGTAACTATATATTGTACATACATGCGAAACGCAGATTACCGGCCTTGGCGCAGAGGTTAAATTCTTTACAACTCGTCTCGGCAAAATTGAATTTATTGGGCAATAAAACTTTTAATTTGAGATTTATACAATTGCTAGAAAAGCGTGAAAGTCTGCTTGCTTGAATGTTCGCCTATTTACCTACTCACATAATCATTAAAGAAATGCTTAGGTATTTGCAGGATTATATGGGCACAATTAATTTACAGTTTTAATCCTATTTTAAGCCCTAAAAATGTCTGAGTTATTTAAAAAGAATTCTGGAGTAGCTGAATGTGTTAGGACTGCCACTGAAGCAATAGATGCGGTTTATTATGAAAGAATTCGAAAAGGAGAATATAGTTAGTTTTTATTTGGTGAATTCGAAAAAATTGTAAAACGAACGAAAAATTGCTAAGCATTAAAAATTAAAAAAAAAACTTAAAAAGAAGTAAAACAAAAAACAATTTTTAAAATTAAAAAAAAAATTACAAAAATTAAAAAAAAAATTAAAAAAGGAAAAAAAAATAGAAAAAATGGATATTACAAAAAGTAAAATTAAAGTAATTAAAAAGTGAGACAAAAAAATATTTCATAAATATTATTATTATTTCAGAAATATTATTAAGCCTGAGAGAAAAAAAAAAAAAAAAATGAGACAAACTAAAATATTGAAAATATTATTATTTTTTCAGATATATTATTCAGCATGCCAAAAATAGGAATTCAAACAAAATTGAATAAGACAAAACAAAAATTGAAAAAACATATAAAAAATTAAAGAAATGAATTAAAAAAATTCAAAAATAAAAATGAATTAAATAAAACATTTCAATGAAATTAATTTAATAATATCTCCTTTTTGAAAAAAAATTAAAAAAAAAATAAAAAAAAAATTTTAAAAAAGTTCAAAAGAAACAATTAAAAAAAATTAAAAACAAAAATTAAAAAAAAATGTTGAAAAAGAATTGAAAGAAAATAAAGAAATGTAAAAAAATTACAAAAAAATTAAAAAATAAATAAAAAAAAATGTGAAAAAGGAAAAAAAATTTGCATAAAACTAAAAATAATGGAAATTAGACAAAGTAAAATTAAATAAAAAATGAGGCAAAAAAAATATTTCATAAATAAAGGGTGGTTAAGTTTCAAGAGCCGGTGTTGATTTTGAATAAAATACAATTTTGGTATTGGTTTTGGTTTGATAATATTGGTATGGCTCAATTACGTATGGAACGAAATATCGGCCGAATGGCCGCCGCGGTCTCGGCGGCACACCTCCATCTGATGGTCCAAATTTTCCATGACGCTAAGGCATAATTGAGGTTCTATGCCATTAATGTGCCGAATTATCTCATCCTTTAGCTCTTGAATTGTTGCTGGCTTATCGACGTACACCTTTTCTTTCAAATAACCCCAAAGAAAGAAGTCCAAATCACATGATCTTGGTGGCCAATTGAATCGCCGCGACGTGAGATTATTCGGCCATCAAATTTTTCGCGCAAAAGAACCATTGTTTCGTTAGTTGTGTGACAAGTGGCACCGTCCTGTTGAAACCACATATCGTCCACATCCATATCTTCCACTTCGGGCCATAAAAAGTTCGTTATCATCTCTCGATAGCAAACACTATGTGCTCGATAGCGAACACTGTGCTGCCTGACCAGACTCATTTTGGAAAAAATACGGCCCAATGATGCCGTCGGCCCATAAACCGCACCAAACAGCCACTCATTGGTTTTTCGGCAATCACTCTTGGATTATCATTCGCCCAAATGCGGCAATTCTGCTTATTGACGAATCCACTGAGGTGAAAATGTGCCTCATCACTGAAGATGAAGTGCGCGATATGCATTTTGATTTGAACGCCCGTTTTCATAATAAGCCTGAATACCTTTAACGCGTTGGTCGATTGTGTATCTTTCCATGGTTCAAATTGAGTTAATCCCAGAATTGAAAAATATCATATGAAATGCTGAAAAACACTTGGCGTTTAAGAGTGGTTCATATTCAGCATCGGCCCGTGAAATTTAACCACCCTTTATTATTAACAAACAAAAGTATAGTGTTTTTTTTAGAGGTTAGGTTTTCAAGTTGGCACTACTTTTTTCGTAGATGGTCTTTTTGACAGCTGTCACTTGATTTATGCTCAGTTTGGTTTGCCATTTCATAATGAATAGACTTACACCTGAACAACGTTTGCAAATCATGCACATTTATTACGAAAATAACGGTTCGGTTCGCGCGACGCATCGAAGAAAATTTTGTTCAGCGATGAAGCTCACTTTTGGTTGAATGGGTATCATTTTTAAAACATAATGGCAAACCCTTATCTTTATAATAAAGCTAAATTCTTGGCCATAACATTAAATTATATACGTTTTATTTCATCTTGAAAACCTAACCTCTAAAAAAACACCCTTTACTTCAGAAATATTATTATTTCTTCAGATATATTATTAGGCATGATAAAAATAGGAATTCAAATAAAATAGAATAAGACAAAAATGGGACCAAACCAAATAAAATAAAATAAAAAAAAAAAAATTAAATAAAAAAAATATAATATTTCAATTAAATTAAGTTTTGATGATAAAACATTTCAATGAAATTAATTTAAACATATCTTCTTTTTGACAGTTTTTCGTGCAACTTCAACTCTCCTTTTCAGTTAAACTAAGTACAAACGGCTGACTGTGCATGTTTAAGCTCAGTTTAAAAATTCCCCACAGTTAAACTAGCCTTCAAAAACTTTACGCTTACTACAAAAGAGAATTGCCATAAAAGTAGGTTCACATTGTTTAAATCCAGTTTCTTGTGAAATTAAACCGTTGCCTAAAATACTAAGCACCCTTCAAAAGCTTGTTAGTGCCTCACTTGTGCGCCTACATAACGCGACTCATCCATCTTCCAGTATATTTTTTGCCTGTTTCCCTTGAAGTCGTACATATTCCCCGTGTACACATTAAGCTAATGACTTTTTCACTTTGTTTCCCTTTAGCCTGGTTGCCCGTTCCACATTTTGACATTTCGCTACTTGCCAATTTCGCGCCGAGTGCTCATAGACACAGAGTGCCTGCTTGATGCAGCTCCACGGAATCCTCGAAATTTGTGCAATTATTATACCATTTTGCTGCCTTTCTCTTCCCATTTCCCATTCGTTGCATTGCTTTTTTGGTTATTTTTTTTATAGTTCTGCGCACATAATTTATTAACATTATCTTGTCGTGTATAATAATTACGAATTGCTGGAAATTATGGCACAGCCATTATAATCTCGTCATTTTACATCTTTGTGCGCTCTACCGAAATTCTCAGAGTCAGTCGTTGAGGAATAATTTGAGTGTTGATTTGCTTGTTCATATGGGTGTGGGTGTATGAGAATGACTGACAGTCATTGTGCAACAAAGACATATCACTTCAGACATACGCATATATGTACAGTGCATTATTACATCTATACGTTTTTTATGTATGTATTTGGGCAATTGTATATGTGTGCAAAGTGCCTATCTTTTAATTAATAGCAAAATCTATGCGGCTTCAGGGCACTTCTTTCGGTTTATTGGCGCCCAAGAAACATATGCGTTAATTAGTGTGCGCTAGTCTCCATAGAGACAAGAACAACTAATGCAGAAGCACTTTTATTCTTATCAGCAGGTTGACATATACAGGTTGAGTATATAATTACGCTCAATTAGCTAATTACTCCATTTAGGCGAATACTTGGAATTTCAGAGAATTCATGCGTCTAACATACAAACTAAACACCCTAAACAAAAACAAGAAAAAAAACGTATGCAAAAAGCAAACAGCCGGATTTGAATTGTATAAGGCAATCGAAAGGAGTAAGCCAAAGGGTGGTACACATGGAACGACATATGCAGAGAGGCGCCGAACAAAGTTAGATACAGAAAAATCGAGCGGCCCTACGGCCCAGAAGGGGAAATGAACTCCAGTAGTAGTAGTAGTAGTAGTCGAGGTAGTACTAGCAAAACTAACCAAGGTAGTCAGAACGTACCCTATTATCCGAAAGTACCGGGAATGTTTAAATAAAACAAAACAGAGTTAAATTTCAGGCAAATTCATTTTATCTCCTTCAAAATATGACCCGTCTGAGGCAAAACACACATAAGCCAACGTTTAACCCAGTCCTCCATGCACTCCTGGTAGGCCGACGAAGGGATGGCCTTCAGTTCATTCGTCGCATTCTCTTTGATCTCCTCAATCGACTGAAATCTCCATCCACGAAGTGGTAACTTCAACTTGGGAAACAAGAAAGAAAGAAGTCGCACGGGACCATATCAGGTGAAAGCAGTGCTTGCACGATGGTATTTACTTGGTGTTTGGTCAAATAATCCAGCACCATTTTGGGCTCGGTGCGATGGCGCGTTATCATCATGCAAAATCAAAGAATTGTTTGCCCCCATTTCTTGCTGTTTGCGACGTACAGCATCTCTCAAACGCTTCAAAACGGATAAATAATATTCTTTGTTGACTGTCTGGCCCGATGGGAGGTACTCATGGTGCACTACGCCTTGGCAATCGAAGAAAACAGTCAACAACACCTTCCCGTTATTTTTTGATCATAGGGTATAAAGGCCAGGTGTAGAACAGAAAATATGGATTCCTATTCAAACCAACTATCGTAATTTATAGCATAGCAAATATCGTTAGCGAGTTTTACTACACGATTTGCGCCTTCTCTGTTTTAGTTGGCCTCAGCTGCAGTCTTGTCTCTTTCTACTACGTCACTTAACTTATTTCACCGTGCAAAGAAGCAGTTGATGCTGATTCAAGGGGTTCCGCTGGTCTAGAATTTTCAAAAAATAGATTCCTTTTTTTTGATATTTCGAAAGTACAGACTTTAAGGAATATACTGCCAATTTTTTGGAAGGACATTCCCAGTATTTTCGATTCTACACCCGTTTTAGCAGATAGAGTCACATTCAACACGCGGCGGCATCAATGGTCGCATTATCTAGTCTAAAAACTTTAAACTGCAACGCGCGGAGTGACAGCGCAAAACGAAGAGAAAAACAAATCAGCCCTCGGTAGGAGGTGAGCTGTCTACGATCTGACGACAAATCACAGACGGTCGAGTCAAGTGCTCACCACGGCATAAGACGGTATAATATTAACGCAACACCTTCCGATGTTTCTGTTTTGCCGCAGATGCAAAAGAAACCTCGTTAGCGTATAACATCTATACGCCCATGTGAGAGGAACCTGAGAGCATGCCGCACATACCACTACGGCACAGAGACATTAGAAGACGAGCCTATAGCATGAAGCTGGTTACAAATAAGGTGGACCCAGACGTGGGAGAATATTTGTCCATTTAATGGACACCGTTCTGGGCCTTTCCGAAGTGATGCAATGTAGTTCCGGGAAGGGAGTCTCCCCAGAAGAGGAAGAGCGATTGTTTTAGTGACTACACCATTCGACGCAGTTGACGACGGGCGCTGTAAGTGCGAAGGTATTAGGAACCCTCTTCACCCATCACCATTGTGATACCACCATCAGGGCGGTCCCCTCTGCTAACTCTACATTGTCCTCATTGAACCAACCCGTGACTTTAATATACATATCTAACAAGGCTTGTTATTTTTATTTTGGCTACTTCTGTCAAGTTATTCACCGAACTTTTTCCTAAAATATTGAACCTTCTTCTATCCAGAGCTATGCACCCGCATATGAAGTCTTCTATAGTCTCTTATTTTTTAATGTCGTTTCAACTTCTGCAATAGTCGTTATAGGGTGCTCCTAGTCTACTGGCGTGCCTGCCAATCAGACAATGCCCTGTTAGGGCCCCGAGCAGATTTTTCATGTTCTTCCTCAATTCCTCAAAACTACTTTTTACGGTCAAAAAACAAAAAAAAAACTATTCAACCGAATCGTCTGAAATTTTAATATGTTGTTCACCACATCAATGGCTATCGCCCGTACTAGAATGAGATTATTATTTCAATTATTTCGTATTTTTTTTATTAAAAAACTGAAAAAAAAAAATCCGAGGCTTAGAGTGTCAAATTCAAAACCGTTGTTTTTTATTGTAATACGGGGCATAGCTACAGTTATACTGATTAATAATTTTTTGGTTTTTGTGTTTCAGAAAAATAGAAGAGCCAAAATGGACAACAATTGCACCTGGACGGAATTTTTCGGGAGGGTCAACTTCAGCGCATTTTTTAAATTAAAAAAAAAAATCATTTTTCTATGTAAAAGAAGTAAAATAAAAAGCCTAACAAATTTAAATATCGTTTTTCATTTTTTTATTGAAAAAAAAAATTCCTGAAGATACCCTAAATTTTCGCGCTCTAAACCACCTTAATTGTTTTCGGACTTCCTCTATGGCAACACTAAATGATTAACTGCACCTAAGAGCACCGTTAAGTTTGATAAATGTGACCGAAGCGGCACTTGGAAAAGCGATTCATCAATGAATTATTGTATTTTTATTTACTTTTCTTTTGAACGTACAAAATTATATGCTATTGGTGAGGCTCCATGGAAATATCGTGATGTAGAAAAAGTATTGCCACACAATTCTGCAGATTTTCAGAAATCCACTATTTTTGCGTAACATTTTTGTGCAAATGGTTTGAAAGTCTTTTATGGTAGCTCCCGGGCGATGCTACGACTACTAACATGACAGTCATCTTCGATTATTTCTGTGAGCGACATTATCTATCGTTTCTTTAACATCAAAAATGTTTGAACGGAATCGAAATTTGAAATTGCACGTAATTAGCTGTTAGAGTTCGGCACCATAAACACCACTCACTATTTCAGCGGTCTGGCTTGTATTTTCGCCTTTATCAAAGAAAAACTGGAAAATGTACCGAATTTTTTCTCTGTTAACTTCCATTGTTAACACCCTGTAACTCACAACTGAATGGGACAAACAAAAAACAGCAAAAGAATTTTTTTAGTATGAAATGTCACTTTGACAGCGAGCATAAATTTTAAATTGTTTGATCGGTACTCTACGAGATATCGATTACTACACCCATCTACCGAGAAAATAATGGTTTTCTTTATTATATATTTAACAACCGTTACTAAATGTTTGGCTGAGCTCCTCCTTCTATTTGTGACGTGCGTCTTGATGTTCTTCGGTAAATGGATGGACCCTCAGTTTTAAGCCGACTCCGAATAGCCGATGTTTTCTTATGAAGAGCTTTTCAATGGCATAAATAGCTTCGGAAGCGTGCCATTACCTGCCGAGGGGCATCCCCTGGCGGAAAAATCGTGTTAAAAAGAAATGTCAGCGCATGTCATTCTTAGATGTCAAGCCGTGGTTAGCGATCTCATGCTGTGATTCTCATGCAGCAAAAAACACCCGGTACACACTCTGAT
>JAYXIM010012441.1:0-69377 GCA_037575425.1 Anastrepha fraterculus | reverse complement strand
TTTTTCAACAATTCGCCCAAGTAGTCAAAGACATATGCGTAGTTGAAGCTTCTGAGCATGAAATTAGAACATTCGTATATACGAGTATTGGAAATACCAATTGCGGTACACCCAGCCACACCCACTTAAATGTGCCACTTTTCTTGCACACACTTCGCACTCAAAATCCAGCAACAGCCGTCATCAACATCGACAACCGTACGCCCATCGATCGTTTTAGGGATCACTTCAACAGCAAAATACTTAGCATTGTGCAACTTAGCCAAAACAAGCCAAGAGATGAGCAATTATTACAGACATTGTGGCAACGTTTGCACTGGAATATCCAGAGTCGGATCATACTTCTCCTTGATGACACAGCCAATGAGGCATATGTTGCGACGATTCTTACATTTTGTGCCAAAGAGCGCGCTATAAACGTCATCGCCTTGCAGCCTCATATGGCGGTGAGAGAACGGAGCTACTGGACTTTGCAAATATTTCCCATTCAGAAAACTGCTAAACGAGCATTTCAACCATTCTACCGAGATATTTTTCCCAACCATCTAAAAAACATGCATGGACATCCTTTACGTATAATAGATAATGCTTGGACTCCAGAATTTTACAACTATACACCTAAGACGGGCCCACTCGCATTTAGCGGCTTTATGGGCAGAGCTTTATCGGAATACGCACATCATCACAACGCTACAATTCAGTTTCCTTTTCCCGCTAAGCTAAAGTATTACTCACAACTACGCAAGGCTTTTAACAGTGATACCGCAGATATGTGCTTTCTTTTACCCTTAATACTTCCTGAAAATAGGGCAAGTTCCACGTCTGTTGTGCACCGAATGAATTGGTGTTTTATGGTGCCAGTGGAAAACCCGATGCCACCATATACTCTTTATTACAGTATAATGGGCAAGTGGGTCGTTATTTTATTTTGCGTCAGTGTAGTATTGATCTCTTTGATTTGGGCACGAATATCTCACTGGAAATATCATCAGCAACAGCCCATTGTCGAGAACTTTGTGAATGTATCGATACTTCAAGGTCTATTGGGTATGCCATTTTGGACAAGGAAGTCCATTTCAACCATTCATAAAGCCCTGTGCGTTATCATCTCATTAGCCGGTGTCATTCTAGGTACCGCTTACAGTACTTACTTGCAGAGTCTCCGTGTAGACCCACCCATAGAGCCCTTGTCAAAGACTATTGATGACTTATTAGCACGCGGTATCCAGGTGACAGTTTCAAATATTACCATGCACTGGTTGAAGCTTAATAAAGAATTTGTTGGATACCTTCAAAATTTCACATACTTCAGCAATTATACAGAGCTACTATTGCTACGAGACACATTAGATACTGGTTATGCATTTCCAGTCTCCGATATGTGGTCCATATACGATGAGCAACAAAAGTATTTCTCGAGACCTCTTTTTCGGTTTTCAGACATATGTTTGGGAAGAAATGTGCCATTGGCATTGCCCCTGCAAAAGAATTCCGTATATCGTCGAAGTTTAAATAAATTCATTTTGAAACTACAGGAAGCTGGGTTGATAAACTATTGGATGCGTCACAGCTTCGTAGAGTTATTGGAAATGAATGCGGTTTCATTGGAAGATCGAAATAAGCAGCCTCTTTTCGTCCCACTGAAATTGGAGGACTTGCGTGTGGTATTCATGGGAATGGGTGTGCTAATTTCTTTGAGTATTTTGTGTTTCGTGTTGGAGTTATTTTGGGTAAAGCTTCGAAAATATCTCCGGGGAATGAGAAAACTAGTAAGAAAGATAATGAAGATTTAAAGATTCAAGTAGAGTATTTATTTTTGGCTATTTAGGTAGGTGAAGAGAAAGTTTCTAATGTTGTCCGCTAGATGTTTGTAGTGCGCCCTCGGGTCATACTGTACGGCGATTTGAGAGTGGCATTATGCTTCATAGAAAGTGCTTTTTCATTCGTGAGGCTAGTTAAGTATTATAGCGTTCAAAAATAAAGATAAAAAATGAATAGTTCCATATATATTAGTTAATTAGTTCCTCCACGCCGGGGATACATCCAGCTTAAAAGATTTGTGTTGTTCATGGAATCATTTTATTATATAACAGCACAGCGGTGATTTTATTATATAACAGCACAGCGGTGACTCCAACGATTGTGTTCGGGTACTTATCGAAATAAAGCAAGCATTTTACTTCACCTAATATTTACATACTTATACTTATCAATGTCAATCTAGATATTAAACTATTACAAATAAACAGTAGTTGAAAAAGTAATAATATTCTTGTCTACTATCGCGCTGGGGTAAGAAATATAAAAATTATTTTTGATTGGTGCAGAAAAGGGAGAAATGTATCTACTTCCACGCCTCTAATTTGTTGCAGGTAAATTTTTGCATTCAGAACACTTATTTAATATTATATATGCCTAGCGGACGGAACGTCTCCAACGATATGGAAGCGACAAAGGCTGGTTCTACAACCCAAACCCGGCAAACCTCCCATGGAACCGTCTAGCTTCAGACGAATCCGACTACTCGACTCTGCAGGTAAAGTACTGAACCGAATTATTTACAACCGCGTCGAGAACGAGATCGAACCCGGAAAATGACAGATCCAGACAATCAGTTTGGTTCCAGAAAAGTTGGGTTCACCTTGAGGCTGTGAATACTGTCACAAAACTTGCATAATAGGTGATAAGTGGTGCCGTATGGTCCGAAGGTTCCAAAGAGTACTACTTAGTAGTAGCTCTGGATGTAAAAGATGCAAAGACGCCTTATATGAGTATATAATATATATATATATATATATATATATATATATATATATATATATATGTATATATATATATGTAATTGTATGTATATATCTATATATAATTGGCGCGTGGACCCTCGTTCGGTGTTTGGCCCATCTCCTCCTCCAATTTGTGGAGTGCGTTTTAATATTGTTTCACAAAATGGATGGACCTTCAGTTTTAAGTCGACTCCGAACGGAAGATACTTTTTATGAACAGCTTTTTCATGGCAGAAATACACTCGGAGGTTTGCCATTGACTGCCGAAGGGCGAACGCTATTAGAAAAACCTTTTGCTTAATTTTGGTGTTGCAGCGAGATTGGGACCTACTCACTGAATTCCGAATTGTAGTCACCCACCAACCTATTCCGCTACGGCAGGTATCCCCTTACCTGCGAGCAATTGTTCGAAGGTACTTCGGAAACGCGTACTGAATCCCGATACAGTAGTATGCAGGAACAGTTATGGAGGTCAGGTGGCGTCGCCCAATGTTCTGTGCGTGGACCATTACTATGGACCTTCATCTGAGGAACATGGTGGCCATAAAATACTGTCGTAAGAGGGAATGAAGTATCCAGGCGTAATGATTGATGCACGGCTCTGTTTTAAGCAACATTTAGCAACTGTGGGTTCCAAAGCAGCGGCAGTCGACGATGCTCTTACAAGAATTCTTCAAAACATAGGCGGACTGCAAGGCGCCAGAAACTTCCCCTGGCAAGCGTGGTGGATTCGGTCATATTATATGCTGCTCCTATATGGGTAGGAGCTACGCCATCGAATGCTAGGCCCGTAGCTCAAGTGCACCGACGAAATGCACTAAGAGTCGTGTGCGCATACAGGACTGTATCAGACGACGTGGCTTGTGTCATTGGTGGAAAGTTCCCTATAGATATACTTGTGCAGGAAATGGGGCAACTTTATGACAGACAAGGAGTAAAGCCGACAACTGAAAGCGAAAGCTGCAGAACGTCTGCCTTCGTTAGAAAAGTGGCAAAGTAGATGGGAGTTGTCTGTTAACGGACATTGGACCTATTGACTTATCCCCAAAATTAGCGAATGGGTGACCAGAAGGCACGGAGACGTAGACCACTATTTAACCCAAATATTGAGCGGAGTACCTTCATCGTTTTCATATGGAGGACACTTCGTTCTGTCCACGCTGCAACAATACAATAGAAAGCGCGGTGCCCGCAACAGGGTAGTGGGCAATTACAGCATAGGGCTTAACCTAAAACTTGCTAGCGCTGGTCTGATCAATAGCATAAACTGCCGACCTATGCTATCTCTGTGCTCATTTGCCCATTATGGTCTCGATTGAGAGGCCTGCCGACTTTGTTTCTCCGAATCACCGAATCTATGTATATTAACTTTAACAAAGCTAGTTCGGCTTCGCAGAATTCAACGAGGACAGCTTCGCCGCTCTTACCCTACCCACCGATGTGCGCGCAGGCGAACGCGCATTCCACAAGATGATGGCTGCTGCTACGGCTCGCTTTACTCCAGCTGGAGGGATGCGGGACATGCGCCCAAATTTTCCAGCCGAACCAGCCGTTTTTGCAAGCAAGCGTAACCACTTACGCCAGGCCGATCCCGCATTCCCCGAATAAGGGATCTCAATTTGAATATTCCGCAACTGGTCACACAGCACAAGAGGACCAAATGGGAGTAGTAGCACAGGTCACAGTAAGCTCTGATCCTCCCTAAGCTCTCCATGTAATACAACGGAACACAACGATCAGGTGGCAAGCGCCTTAAGCAGTTGCACTTCGTCGGACCCGAAGAAATGCTCTAGCTGTTTTAGCCGACAATTTATTTTGCATCCTCCGGTCGATACATCCAAGTATTGTGCCACTAGATAGCTGCAGAATTTCTCAAACAACCGTACACCACTTACTTTCTAATGCGATAAAGTTCAGGGAGCCAAACGAAAGGCAAATGCTTCTAAAGCCATTAGCCCTGATTGACTTAAGATGCTGATGTTGAAAAGCCTGGATCCTTTAGCAGTCAGATATCTCACAAAGGAGTTCAACTTATCCATGGCCACTCTCAGAATTCCTGGCAAGAGGAGTCTTATCGTCCGATAGTTCTACTTTCCCTGGAAGTGGAGACACTTGAAGTCCTCCCACTCCCACTCTATAAAACGAAACAAATGACCCCAGCCACACATCAGTAAACCTCCAGATAAATCGCTGGTCTTACCAAAACCTCTCTTGCGACTGTCCTAGCAATGCTGGGTTTAAAGAAGACTTTCGGTCTATGCTTCAGACCTAGACAAATCTTGTTATTCGGAAGTAATCAACAAACTAGAACAACATTTGGACGAAGTGAATAATCCTAAACGGATACCAATATGGCAATCAAAAAATGGCCAGTGTACCACACGGAAATGAGTGCAGTTATTTCTAAGTGAAATTCAATAGAAAAAATATGTCCTCATACACCACTAAAAAAAAATTAACAAAAAATTAATTAAAAATATTACATTATACACTGTGATTCTTAACACCTAAGGCACAATAAAAAATATACTAACGAAAATGATATTAATTAAGTTAAAAGTGTGAAAATGGAAGCAATAGAGCGAACATTTATGACATAATAAAAAAATAATATTTATAAAATGGATATCAGAATTCGGTATTTTACCATTTACCAAGAAAACCAGTTTAGTCATCGAAACATAACGACAAAGTTCGGACAAAGTACGGAAATTTCCAATTCAAGCATTCAAAAGTCAAGCATCTTCAGTGCGACCAAAACATGCAGCTCTTTCGCAATATAACTGCGCTGCTCAGCTTAATCGAACTATCACCTATTTTTCAACAATTCAACCAAGTGGTCCAGGATATTTGCAGTGCAACAGCCTCGGAGCACGAAATTCTCACTTTCATCTACACGAGCATCGGGAGTACAAATTGCGGTACACCCACCCACACCCACTTAAATGTTCCACTCATCTTGCACACACTTCGCACTCAAAATCCTACAACAGCCGTCATCAACATCGACAAGCGTACGCCCATCGAGCGCTACAACGAGCAGTTCAATGGTAAAGTACTTAGTATTGTGCAACTTAGCCAGAACAAACCTAGGGATGAGCAATTGTTGCAGTCACTGTGGAAACGTATTTACTTGAATAGACAGAGTGTACTTATACTGCTTTTCGATGATACGGCCAATGAAGCATATGTTGCGATGATCCTTAAATTCTGTGCAGAACAGGGCGCACCGAATGTCATCGCTTTGCAACCTCATATGGCGGTACGAGAAAGTAGCTACTGGACATGGCAAATGTTTCCCGTTCAGAAAACTGTCAAGCTGACATTCCAACCATTCTACCGAGATCTTTTTCCCAAACATCTAAAAAACATTCATGGACATCCTTTACGTGTAATGGACAATGCATTGCGTCTACAGTTTTACAACTACACCTCCAAGCAAGGACCAAAGACGCTTAGTGGCTATATGGGCAGAGCTTTAACGGAATATGCACATCATCATAACGCTACAATCAAATTTCCATTTTCTTTTAGAAATAAATTGTTTACTATTGCCAGAATGCGTCAAACTGTTGAAAACAACGAGACAGACATTGGTATGCTTGCACCCATAGAAATTGATGATAATATATTTACCTCAACGTTTGTGGTGCTCCGTAAGAGTTGGTGTTTTATGGTACCAGTGGAAAAACCTATGCCACCATATACTTTTTATTACAGTATAATGGGCAAGTGGGTCGTTATTTTGTTCTGCATCAGTGTAGTATTGATCTCTTTGATTTGGGTACGAATGTCTCACAGGCAGCCTCAACAGCATCAACCAATTATCGAGAACTTTGTCAATATATCGGTGGTTCAAGGTCTAGTAGGCATGCCATTTTGGACAAGGAAGTCCATTTCAACCATTCAGAAAGTCATGTGCGTTATCATCTCATTAGCCGGTGTCATTCTAGGTACTGCTTACAGTACTTACTTGCAGTGTTTCCGTGTAGACCCACCAATGGAGCTCTGGTCAAAGACTGTTGATGACTTATTAACACACGGTATCAAGGTGGCAGTGTCAAATATTACCATACACTGGTTGAAGCTTAATAAAGAATTTGTTGAATACCTTCAAAATTTCACATACTTCAGCAATTATACAGAGCTACTATTGCTACGAGACACATTAGATACTAGTTATGCATTTCCAGTCGCCGACACATGGTCCATGTACGATGAGCAACAAAAGTATTTTTTGAGACCTCTTTTCCGGTTTTCGGACATTTGTTTTGGAAGAAATTTGCCATCAGCATTGCCCCTGCAAAAGAATTCCCTATATCGTGGAAGTTTAAATATATTCATTTTGAAACTACAGGAAGCTGGGTTGATAAACTATTGGAGGCGTCACAGCTTTGTAGAGTTATTGGAAATGGATAAGCTTTCATTGGAAGATCCAAATAAGCAGCCTCTTTTCGTCCCAATGAAATTGGAGGACTTACGTGTGGTATTCATGGGAATGGGTGTGCTAATTTCTTTGAGTATTTTGTGTTTCGTGTTGGAGTTATCTTGGGGAAAGCTTCGAAAATATTTCCGTGGAATGAGAAAAATAGTAAGAAAGATAATGAAGATTTAAAGATTCAAGTAGAGTATTTATTTTTGGCTATTTAAGAGGTGGAGAGAAAGTTTCTAATGTTGTCCGCTAGATGTTTTTAGTGCGCCCTCGGGTCATACTGTACGGCGATTTGAGAGTGGCATTACGCTTCATAGAAAGTGCTTTTTCATTGGTGAGGCTAGTTAAGTATTAAAGCGATCAAAAATAAAGATAAAAAATGAATAGTTCCATATATATTAGTTAATTAGTTCCTCCGCGCCGGAGATACATCCAGCTTAAAAGATTTGTGTTGTTCATCATTTTATTATATAACAGCACAGCGGTGATTCCAACGATTGTGTTCGGGTACTCATCGAAATAAAGCAAACAGCAAATATTACTTCAGCTAATATTTACATACTTATACTTATCAATGTCAATCTACATATTAAACTATTACAAATAAACAGTAGTTGAAAAAGTAATAATATTCTTGTCTACTATCGCGCTGGGGTAAGAAATATAAAAATTATTTTTGATTGGTACAGAAAGGGGAGAAATGTATCTACTTCTAGGCCTCTAATTTGTTGCGGGTAAATTTTTGCATTCAGAACACATATTTAATATGTGCCTAGCGGTGAGAACGCCTCCAACGATATTGAAGCGACAAAGGCTGTTTCTACAACCCAAACCCAGCAAACCTCCCATGGAACCATCTAGCTTCAGACGAATCCGACTACTCGACTCTGCAGGTAAAGTACTGAAGCGAATTATTTACAACCGCGTCGAGAACGAGATCGAACCCAGACAATCAGTTTGGTTCCAGAAAAGTAAGGTTCACCTTGAGGCTGTGAATACTGTCACAAAACTTGCACAATAGCTGATAAGTGGTGCCGAATGGCTCGAAGGTTCCGAAGAGTACTACTTAGTAGTAACTCTGGATGTAGAAAATGCATTCAACACCGCAGGCATCTTGGTGCACTGGGCAAGATCAGAGTACCGCCTTATATATTTATGTATATATATATATTTTTCATGGCAGAAATACACTCGGAGGTTTGCCATTGACTGCCGAAGGGCGAACGCTATTAGAAAAACCTTTTTCTTAATTTAGGTGTTGCAGCGAGATTGGAACCTACTCACTGAATTCCGAATTGTAGTCACCCACCAACCCATTCCGCTACGGCAGGTATCCCCTTACCTGCGAGCAATTGTTCGAAGCTACTTCGGAAACGCGTACTGAGTCCCGATACAGTAGCATGCAGGAAGAGTTATAGATGCCACGTGGCGTCGCCCAATGTTCTGTGCGTGGACCATTACTATGGACCTTCATGTACGAGGGAGTTCTGGGCCTCAATATACCTAATGGTGTCAACATTATCGGGGTTTCTGACGATATCGCAGTAGTCATTATGGGAATAATGATAGACAGGAGGCTATTATTTAAAATACACCTGGAGTAAGCGACCGAAAAAGCATCAACGACTGTAGCAGCACTAGCGCGAATAATCTTAAACGTGCGCGGACCAAAGCAACGGCGACTTCTACTTCTAGCAGGCGTGATAAAAAACCAAATTTTATACGGCGCTCCTGTCTGGCATAGGAGGTGTGTTAAAAAAGTATCGCGAACTTTGTGTTTTTTCAAAAATTATTTATTTATTCATTAATATCTATTTTGTCCCCTTCAAAGTAATCCTCATGAGATATTATGCACTTGTGCCAACGTTTTTTCCAATCTTCGAAACTCTTAAAAAAAAACATTTTTTTTTATCTTGTTCGGCTCCTCCTTCGACGCCGTCTTTATCGCGTCAATCATAGGGTAGCGTCGTCTTTTCATGGGTCTCCTCAGTTTCGGGAACAAGAAGAAGTCACAGAGGGGCCAGGTCTGAGGAACATGGTGGCCATAAAATACTGTCGTAAGAGGGAATAAAGTATCCAGGCGTAATGATTGATGCGCGGCTCTGTTTTAAGCAACATTTAGCAACTGTGGGTTCCAAAGCAGCGGTAGTCGACGATGCTCTTACAAGAATTCTTCAAAACATAGGCGGACTACAAGGCGCCAGAAGCTTCCCCTGGCAAGCGTGGTGGATTCGGTCACATTATATGCTGCTCCTATGTGGGTAGGAGCTACGCCATCGAATGCTAGGCCCGTAGCTCAAGTGCACCGACGAAATGCACTAAGAGTCGTGTGCGCATACAGGACTGTATCAGACGACGTGGCTTGTGACATTGGTGGAAAGCTCCCTATAGATATACATGTGCAGGAAATGGGGCAACTTTATGACAGACAAGGAGTAAAGCCGACAACTGAAAGCGAAAGCTGCAGAACGTCTGCATTCGTTAGAAAAGTGGCAAAGCAGATGGGAGTTGTCTGTTAACGGACGTTGGACCTATTGACAAAATTAGCGAATGGGTGACCAGAAGGCACGGAGACGTAGACCACTATTTAACCCAAATATTGAGCGGAGTACCTTCATCGTTTTCACATGGAGGACACTTCGTTCTGTCCACGCTGCCGCAATGCAATAGAAAGCGCGGCGCCCCCAACAGGGTAGTGGGCAATTACAGCATCGTGCTTAACCTAAAAAGCTAGCGCTGGTCTGATCAATAGTATAAACTGACGACCTGTGCTATTTCTGTGCTCACTTGCCCATTATGGTCTCAATTGAGAGACCTGCCGACTTTGTTTCTACGAATCACCGAATCTATATTAACTTTAACAAAGCTAGTTCGGCTTCGCAGAATTCAACGGGGACAGCTTCGCCGCTCTTACCCTACCCACCGATATGCGCGCAGGCGAACGCGCATTCCACAAGATGATGGCTGCTGCTACGGCTCGCTTTACTCCAGATGGAGGGATGCGGGACATGCGCCCAAATTTTCCAGCCGAACCAGCCGTTTTTGCAAGCAAGCATAACTACTTACGCCAGGCCGATCCCGCGTTCCCCGAATAAGGGATCTCAATTTGAATATTCCGCAACTGGTCACACAGCACAAGAGGACCAAATGGGAGTAGTAGCACAGGTCACAGTAAGCTCTGATCCTCCCTAAGCTCTCCATGTAATACAACGGAACACAACGATCAGGTGGCAAGCGCCTTAAGCAGTTGCACTTCGTCGGACCCGAAGAAATGCTCTAGCTGTTTTAGCCGACAATTTATTTTGCATCCTCCGGTCGATACATCCAAGTATTGTGCCACTAGATAGCTGCAGAATTTCTCAAACAACCGTACACCACTTACTTTCTAATGCGATAAAGTTCAGGGAGCCAAACGAAAGGCAAATGCTTCTAAAGCCATTAGCCCTGATTGACTTAAGATGCTGATGTTGAAAAGCCTGGATCCTTTAGCAGTCAGATATCTCACAAAGGAGTTCAACTTATCCATGGCCACTCTCAGAATTCCTGGCAAGAGGAGTCTTATCGTCCGATAGTTCTACTTTCCCTGGAAGTGGAGACACTTGAAGTCCTCCCACTCCCACTCTATAAAACGAAACAAATGACCCCAGCCACACATCAGTAAACCTCCAGATAAATCGCTGGTCTTACCAAAACCTCTCTTGCGACTGTCCTAGCAATGCTGGGTTTAAAGAAGACTTTCGGTCTATGCTTCAGACCTAGACAAATCTTGTTATTCGGAAGTAATCAACAAACTAGAACAACATTTGGACGAAGTGAATAATCCTAAACGGATACCAATATGGCAATCAAAAAATGGCCAGTGTACCACACGGAAATGAGTGCAGTTATTTCTAAGTGAAATTCAATAGAAAAAATATGTCCTCATACACCACTAAAAAAAAATTAACAAAAAATTAATTAAAAATATTACATTATACACTGTGATTCTTAACACCTAAGGCACAATAAAAAATATACTAACGAAAATGATATTAATTAAGTTAAAAGTGTGAAAATGGAAGCAATAGAGCGAACATTTATGACATAATAAAAAAATAATATTTATAAAATGGATATCAGAATTCGGTATTTTACCATTTACCAAGAAAACCAGTTTAGTCATCGAAACATAACGACAAAGTTCGGACAAAGTACGGAAATTTCCAATTCAAGCATTCAAAAGTCAAGCATCTTCAGTGCGACCAAAACATGCAGCTCTTTCGCAATATAACTGCGCTGCTCAGCTTAATCGAACTATCACCTATTTTTCAACAATTCAACCAAGTGGTCCAGGATATTTGCAGTGCAACAGCCTCGGAGCACGAAATTCTCACTTTCATCTACACGAGCATCGGGAGTACAAATTGCGGTACACCCACCCACACCCACTTAAATGTTCCACTCATCTTGCACACACTTCGCACTCAAAATCCTACAACAGCCGTCATCAACATCGACAAGCGTACGCCCATCGAGCGCTACAACGAGCAGTTCAATGGTAAAGTACTTAGTATTGTGCAACTTAGCCAGAACAAACCTAGGGATGAGCAATTGTTGCAGTCACTGTGGAAACGTATTTACTTGAATAGACAGAGTGTACTTATACTGCTTTTCGATGATACGGCCAATGAAGCATATGTTGCGATGATCCTTAAATTCTGTGCAGAACAGGGCGCACCGAATGTCATCGCTTTGCAACCTCATATGGCGGTACGAGAAAGTAGCTACTGGACATGGCAAATGTTTCCCGTTCAGAAAACTGTCAAGCTGACATTCCAACCATTCTACCGAGATCTTTTTCCCAAACATCTAAAAAACATGCATGGACATCCTTTACGTGTAATGGACAATGCATTGCGTCTACAGTTTTATAACTACACCTCCAAGCAAGGACCAAAGACGCTTAGTGGCTATATGGGCAGAGCTTTAACGGAATATGCACATCATCATAACGCTACAATCAAATTTCCATTTTCTTTTAGAAATAAATTGTTTACTATTGCCAGAATGCGTCAAACTGTTGAAAACAACGAGACAGACATTGGTATGCTTGCACCCATAGAAATTGATGATAATATATTTACCTCCACGTTTGTGGTGCTCCGTAAGAGTTGGTGTTTTATGGTACCAGTGGAAAAACCTATGCCACCATATACTTTTTATTACAGTATAATGGGCAAGTGGGTCGTTATTTTGTTCTGCATCAGTGTAGTATTGATCTCTTTGATTTGGGTACGAATGTCTCACAGGCAGCCTCAACAGCATCAACCAATTATCGAGAACTTTGTCAATATATCGGTGGTTCAAGGTCTAGTAGGCATGCCATTTTGGACAAGGAAGTCCATTTCAACCATTCAGAAAGTCATGTGCGTTATCATCTCGTTGGCTGGTGTCATCCTAGGTACTGCTTACAGTACTTACTTGCAGTGTTTCCGTGTAGACCCACCAATAGAGCTCTGGTCAAAGACTGTTGATGACTTATTAACACGCGGTATCAAGGTGGCAGTGTCAAATAGTACCATACACTGGTTGAAGCTTAATAAAGAATTTGTTGGACACCTTCAAAATTTCACATACTTCAGTAATTATACAGAGCTACTATTGCTACGAGATACATTCGATACTAGATATGCATTTCCAGTCTCCGATATGTGGTCCATGTACGATGAGGAACAAAAGTATTTCTCGCGACCCCTTTTCCGCTTTTCGGACATTTGTTTCGGGAGAAATGTGCCAGTGGCATTACCCCTGCAGAAGAATTCCGTATATCGTCGAAGTTTAAATAAATTCATTTTGAAACTACAGGAAGCTGGGTTGATAAACTATTGGAGGCGTCACAGCTTCGTAGAGTTATTGGAAATGGATAAGCTTTCATTGGAAGATCGAAATAAGCAGCCCCTTTTCGTCCCAATGAAATTGGAGGACTTACGTGTGGTATTCATGGGAATGGGTGTGCTAATTTCTTTGAGTATTTTGTGTTTCGTGTTGGAGTTATTTTGGGTAAAGCTTCGAAAATATTTCCGTGGAATGAGGAAAATAGTAAGAAAGATAATGAAGATTTAAAGATTCAAGTAGAGTATTTATTTTTGGCTATTTAGGTAGATGAAGAGAAAGTTTCTAATGTTGTCCGCTAGATGTTTTTAGTGCGCCCTTGTGTCATACTGTACGGCGATTTGAGACTGGCATTATGCTTAATAAAACTGCTTTGACAATTTTTTCATTCGTGAGGCTACCTAAGTATTCAGAAATAAAGATTAAAATTAAAAGTTCCATATATATTAATTATTTAGTTCCTCCACGTCGCAGATACATTCAGCTAAAAAGATTTGAGTTGCTTATGAAATCATTTTATTATGTAACAGCACAGCGGTGACTCCAACGATTGTGTTCTGGTACTCATCGAAATAAAGCAAACATTTTACTTCACCTTATATTTACATACTTATACTTCTCAATGTCAATCTACATATTAAACTATTACAAATAAACAGTAGTTGAAAAAGTAATAATATTCTTGTCTACTATCGCGCTGGGGTAAGAAATATAAAAATTATTTTTGATTGGTACAGAAAGGGGAGAAATGTTGTTGCAGGTAAATTTTTGCATTCAGAACACTTATTTAACGATATGGAAGCGACAAAGGCTGGTTCTACAACCCACACCCGGCAAACCTCCCATGGAACCGTCTAGCTAAAGTACTGAAGCGATTTATTTACAACCGGGTCGAGAACCAGATCGAACCCGGAACTCGACAGATTTAGACAATCAGTTTGGTTCCAGAAGAGTAGGGTTCACCTTGAGGCTGTGAATACTGTCACAAAATTTGCACAATAGGTGATAAGTGGTGCCGTATGGCTCGAAGGTTCCAAAGATTACTACTTATTAGTAACTCTGGATGTAAAAAATGCATTCAACACCGCAGGCATCTTGGTGCACTGGACAAGATCAAAGTATCCCCTTATATATATATATATATATAGGTATATATGTATGGTTGTATATTTATATCTATATATAATTGGCGCGTGGACCGTTGTTCGGTGTTTGGCCAATCTCCTCCTCCTAACGGGTTCTTTTTTAGCTATTATATTTTTAAACAGTTGGTTTGAAAGGCTGACGTACGTTTCGTGTTTTGTTTCACTGTCAAACATCTTCAGTTCGGTCTATAGTTTAACCATGAGTCGTCTCATAATCGAACAAGACTTGGAAATCATTGCATTTTATTATAAAAATGGGTGTTCTGTTAAAAAAGTTTATCGCGCGCTTCTTCCATTATATGGTCAGTTTAGTTTAATTGACCCACTGAAGCGGTTATTCGAGCTATTTTGACTAAATTTAGAACCAAATTTACATTATTGGACATCAAACCACCAACGCGCTTACGCAATTTCATTAATTAGTAGTGTAAAAGTTTTCAAGGGAATACCTGGTGTTTCATTGATATCAGTAACACTACTCAACGAATTTCAAACTTTTAACTTTATTTGCAGTAGCACTATGTGAATATTATTCTCAACATTTGCAATCAGTTTTTCAACCGAACTTGATTCCCAATAACGAAAATACTACTCAGGTGTATAACTTTCTGGATTCGCCTTGTCAGTTAAGCTTGCCCATTCGCAAAACTTCTATTAAGGAAGTAGTAAATGAAATTAAGCAAATAAAGCTTAAAAAATCTCCAGGTTTTGACAAAATTGATGGGCTTACCATAAAGAACCTGCCTCCAAAATGTATTAGACTTCTTACCTATATATATGATGCGATACTTAGACTCAACCACTACCCAAGTCAATGGAAATGCGCCGAGGTAATCATGATACCGAAGCCTAACAAACCAGAGCACTGTCCGTCTTCATATCGTCCTTGCTGGTGACCTTCTCTAAGGTATTTGAATAGATACTTTTAAGAAGAATGTTACCTGTTTTAGAGGACTGCGATATAATACCTGAACATAAGTTTGGGTTTAGGAGGGGGCATGGGACTCCTGAGCAATGCCACCGAATTGTTCAAATTATCAAGAATGCTTTTGAATATAAACAGTATTGTACTGCGGTATTTTTAGATATCAAGCAAGCATTCGATAAAGTTTGGCACCCAGGGTTACTCTATAAAATAAAAAATTGGATTCCAGCTCCTTACTATTTAATTATAAAATCATATCTTAGTGGTCGTACGTTCTATGTCCATGAAAAAGATGAATCTTCAGAGTTGTACTCAATTAATGCTGGAGTTCCGCAAGGGAGCGTATTAGGCCCCGTTCTATACACAATATTTACCGCTGACCTACCGATTAACAGTAACATAGATGCTGCAACATATGCTGATGATACAGCTTTTATTGCCACAAACTGTAATCGTATTGACGCATCACTTCACCTACAACAACAACTGAATATGGTTGAAAAATGGCTAATGAATTGGAAGATGGAGGTTAACACTCAGAAGTCTGTTCAGATAACGTTTACTTTGAGAACCGGGAATTGTCCTCCCGTATTTTTGAATGGCTCTACCATACCTGAAAGTGAAACTGTCAAATACCTCCGAGTACATTTGGACCGAAGAATGTCCTGGAAAACCCACATTAAAGCGAAACAGAAACAACTCAAGCTTAAAACGAAAAAAAATGTACTGACTCTTAGGCTCGCGATCACAACTTAGTCTCGAAAATAAAGTACTGCTCTACAAAGCTATCTTAAAGCCAGTATGGACATATGCAATACAGCTTTGGGGAACAGCGAGTAACTCAAACATTGAAATCCTGCAAAGATACCAGGCTATGACTTTACGAAGCATTGTTGGTGCTCCTTAGTATATAACTAACTTCGAAATTCACAAAGACTTAAATGTACCTTATGTTAGAAATGAAATCACCAAATCCTCTCGAAGATACCTAAACAGACTGTCGTACCATGAAAACTTACTAGCGAGAAATCTTCTACACAATAGCATGGATGTCAAACGCCTTAAAAAAAATTCATATTTTGGATCTCCCAAACAGATTTGGGGAAACATAATTGATTTGTAGCGAATACAACTGTTTTACAATATATTGATTGGTCTCAATGGAGCGCAATCAATCCTGTCATAATTCTTATATTTATTCATAATAAAAAAAAAATTTTTGATTGGTACAGAAAGGGGAGAAATGTATCTTCTTCTAGGCCTCTGATTTGTTGCAGGTAAATTTTAGCATTCAGAACACTTATTTAATTTAATAGCGAAGGGAACGTATCCAGCGATATGGAAGCGACAAAGGCTGGTTCTACAACCCAAACCCGGAACTGTCTAGCTAAAGTACTGAAGCAAATTATTTACAACCGCCTCGAGAACGAGATCGAACCCTGAAGTTGACAGATTCAGACAATCAGTTTGGTTCCAGAAAAGTAGGGTAGATATTTTTTATGAACAGCTTTTTCATGACAGGAATACATTCGTAGGTTTGCCATTGACTGCCGCAGGGCGACCGCTATTAGAAAAACCTGTTTCTCAATTCCAGATTCGAACCTACTTTCTGAATTCCGAATTGTAGTCACGCGCCAACCCATTGCGCTACGGCAGGCGAGCAACTATTTAGGACTTCTACTTCTAGCAGGCGTGGTGAAAAACCAAATTTTATACTGTGTTTCTGTCTGGCATACGAGGTGTGTTTTCAAAAATTATTTATTTATTCATTAATATCTATTTTTTCCCCTTCAAAGTAGTCCCCATTAGATATTATGCACTTGTGCCAACGTTTTTTCCAATCTTCGAAACACTTAAAGAAAATATTTTTTTTTATGTTGTTCACCTCCTCCTCCGATACCGTCTTTATCTCGTCAATCGTGGCGTATCGTCGTCCTTTCATGGGTCTCTTCAGTTTAGGTAACAAGAGAAAGTCACAGGGGTCCAGATCTGGGGAATACGGTAGCTGTGGCATCATTAGTGTGTTGTTTTTGGCCAAAAAGTCGCGCACAAACAACGATGTGTGAGCAGGGGCGTTATCGTGGTGCAAGAGCCAATTTTTGTTCTTCAACAAATCCGGTCATTTCTGGCGGATTGCTTAGCGCAAATTGCGCATAACTTGCAGATAGTATTCCTTATTGACCCTTTTGCCCTGTGGCAATAACTCATGATGTACAACGCCCCTGCAATCGAAGAAAACGGTAAGCACGATTCCTCACCAGCTATGACCCTCTGGAGCAAATTTGGGTCGTCGCGGACAGAGTCCAACATCTCATTGGCAATGTTCATGCGATACTGCTTTTGGTCGAAATTGAGCAGTCTAGGTCATCACAAACTTCTCTAACGGTGACTCAACGATTCGCCAATACCATTTTCTTCACTTCATCTATTTGTTGAAGTGCTCGCGCGGCCGGCACGCTTTTCGTCGTTCACATCTTCTCAAATGGAGGGACCTACAGTTTCAAGCCAACTCCGAACGACAGATATTTTTATGAGGAGCTTTTTCATGGCAGCAATACACTCGGATGTTTGCCATTACCTGCCGAGGGGCGACCGCCATTATATAGAAAAATGTTTTTATTAATTTTGGTTTCCCCGAGATTCGAACCAATGTTCTCTCGCTTCGAGTCTACTCCGCCTTTAAAACTGTGTCGGAAAAAGCAGCGCTAGTTATCGCTGGAAGCAGTGTTAGCTAAGAGTGACACGCAAGCATGGGAAACTAGTACCCAAATTTGGCAGAGCAAATGAAACAACACAACGAAGAGCCGCTGCATTCCTGACTTGCGAAGCTGGCTCGAAAGAAAACACGGAGAACTGGATTTTAACCTGGCATGGATGCTTTAAAGCATACCTCCATCGGATCAAACACATATCAGATCACAGTTGTGAATATTGCATGGCAGATGTCCACCACGTATTCTTCGAATGTAAGCGATTCAATGGCTCTCGATTGAAGCTTATTGCAACCCATGCTATGTCATAGCATGCGATGTCATAGCAGAGGCGGTGAAGAAACTACGGACTATCGAAAGACTACGACGTAGGATCGGCGACTAATTCGCCATAGAGATCCAGCTAGTTAGTCTAATGCCGATTTTTTGGCTTGAGTTCTTAGTGGAATGCCAAGTCCATATCTTAGCAGTTGCGGCTCCGTTTTAGTAAATGGGGCTAATAGTGAGATGCTGCATAACTGATAAGGAACCACACGCGACCGAGAGCCAAATGTCACCGTTTTAAACGAAAAAAATTTCTTAAGAAAACAACCTCCGTTGGTAGTTTAGAATTATGTAGTCAAGTATAAGACATAGGTATGAACATACATACATAGATTCTAATTACTTCCAATTGGTTTTTGCTAGGTAAGATTCTTATTTTGCCTTAACAAAGATAGGCATTCCACGTACCAGCCGTATCCAGTGAGTATCTGAGTTAGATAGTAGTCAATATCGCCATGCTTCCTATTCATCCACACTTAAAGATTTGGTATGAGTTTGTATGTCCATCGGCCTTTGGTTGACTCAACCCATCTTCTTTACCATTCAGCTGTCCAGCTGAAGCAGCGTTTTTTCTGCAGCCTTTTCTGCTACGTCAGTTTCACTCCATATAAGCAATGCAACTCCATCACATGGATGTCCACTGGTATATTTTTAGCAACAATGCATATTGAGTCGTCTGATACCGTTCGCCATAGTGTCAGTTGGTACGAACCACCTCACGCATATGACTATATTTAGACTCAGCCCATGTTGGCGCTACATTTAACACGATAGAGCCCGCCACAGTTGACATGAGTCATCGCCCCTCTCTTTGCGGGCTACCTATATTAGGCAGAATTTATGCGAGTGCGAAATAACAGCCGCTACTTTACAATTAACTGCTCCCAAATGATGTTTAAAGCTTAGTGTAGTGTTGAGCATGACTCCGAGATACTGAATCGCCTCCTGTGAGAATATTTCCGGCCCACGAACCTTAATCCTTTTTTCCTCTCATGCGCTTATAAGCACGACCTCCGTTTTCTGAGCTGCCAGCTACAAACCCGCATTACAGAGCCATCGCTGTGCTCTTGCTGCTGCACCGTAACATTTTGTTTCCGCAGATCTAGCCGCTTGTCTACAACTACCAGCGCAGCGGCATCAGCATATCCTACAATCTCTGCCTTATTGGGGAGTATTTTAACCTCGCCTTGATTTGATTTCGAAATTGTACTCTGCCCTTTCTAATCATACATCAACTAAGAACTAATACCAGAGCTCTGACTCATAGTTGTTTTCACCGCATTTTTATCAGAATTTTTGCGCTTATCTTACACAATTTATGAATTCGCCGTTAATACTACTTTATATCCATGACTTTGTTTAATTTTTTTACTCGCTTTATCTAAATTTCCGTCGTCGGTAAATACATCGTCTAAGCCATTTCTTCTAAAGCAGTCTAAAAAGGTATAGACAACTGATAAATTAAGTATAGTTAACACGCATTTCGATATAAAATTTTCCAATAATTAACACCAAGGATTAATTTGAAGATGTAGCAGCCTATCATATCGTATTTTTATGTCAATAAACGTTTCTGAAAAACAAAAATATGTCATCCTTTCCGGACCATCTTGCCAATTTAAGTACGCATTTATTTATTCATTTTTTTTTTTAATTTTAAGTAAAAGCCATGTTAGTATTGACATTAAATAAAGATTATTAATATAAAAGTATATTCTTGTAATGAGTATAAAATACTTCATTATTTACTGCATTATCTTTCGCAACATTTCTGTCATCCGATTAAAAAGTTTAAGCAGTTTTACCCAAAATATCTCCAATGTAAAACAAAAAACGCTCAAAGTATGCCAATATAAAACAAAAAATGTTCAAAGTAATTAACACACCCATTCCCATCAATACCACACGTAAGACCTCCAATTTCAGAGGGACGAAAGGAGGCTGCTTATTTCAATCTTCTAATGAAATCGTATTCATTTCCAATAACTCTACGAAGCTGTGACGCATCCAATAGTTTATCAACCAGCTTCCTGTAGTTTCAAAATGAATTTATTTAAACTTCGACGATATACGGAATTCTTTTGCAGGGGCAATGCAGATGGCATATTTCTTCCGAAACAAATGTCCGAAAAGCGGAAAAGAGGTAGCGAGAAATACTTTTGTTGCTCATCGTATATGGACCACATATCGGAGACTGGAAATGCATAACTAGTATCTAATGTGTCTCGTAGCAATAGTAGTTCTGTATAATTACTGAAGTATGTAAAGTTTTGAAGGTATTCAACAAATTATTTATTAAGCTTCAACCAGTGTATGGTAATATTTGACACTGCCACCTGGATACCGCGTGCTAATAAGTCATCAATAGTCTTTGACCAGTGCCCTTTGGATGCATTCACACTAAGACTCCGCAAGTAGGTGCAAGTAGTAGTAAGCGGTACCTAGGAGGACACCAGCCAGCGAGATGATAACGCACATGGCTTTATAAGTAAATATAATTGGCGCTTACACCCTGTTTGGGTGTTTGGTCGAGCTCCTTCTCCTTTTCTTCATTTTGGCCTTTTACCGAGATTCGAACTTACGTTCTCTCTGAATTCCGAATGGTAGTCACGTACCACCTGATTCGGCTACGGTGTCCGCCAGAGCTTGCTTTGGTATAAAGAATGCCCACATACTAGGCAGAATTTACTATATTTAATATCAGTTCGTTTCCGATGCAGCTCATCAGTGACACTGTTTCGAGGAATATCTCTATTTCCATCTAACCAGACAACGTTCATGATGTACCGCTTAGCCAGATAATTTAGAAAAGTTCTACATTCGATTGCTATTTGGATGAAGTACGTGAAACAATAAAGCAGTTAAAGGTCGAACCACCGAGTGTATTTCATTTCTGACTCGAAAAAGATCCTCATAAAAACCATCTCCTGTGCGGCTTTAAACTGTAGGTCTCTCCATTTGTGAAAAACCATCAATACGTTCACAAATTGGAGGAGAAGCTCGGCCAAATATCCAAAAATATATTTGTCCATTAGTAATGAAACTTTAACCTAGTTCAACAATTAAAAACGGCTATTTGAAAAATTTTGAACTTATGTTGCCTACGTCACATCTTTCTAATTATCTGAAAAGGCATCAGATTCTAAGGGGATAATGTAATCGAATAGACTCGGCACATAGTCCAACTTAACAAAACATCGATTCCAAATACTACCTGTGTAGAACCTGGCATAATTAATATTTATAATCTAAAACTATCGAGTGGACTTGTGAATCCTATATGCACTTCGCGAAAAGAACTTTATCTTTGTTTGACAACTTGTAAATATAAACACTAAATCCGATAATTTTTTTACATTCTGTGGCAGTATGTATTAAAATTCAAACAAATAAAAAAGCTATAATTGAAACTCAAAAAAAATTGGCAATACTATTTTTTTTTTGCTTTTATTTAAATGCGAAAATCCATTAAAAAAATTCCGAAAAATGCGTGGGAAATGTGTGTAAGTGTAATAGGTGAGCAAGACCTTTAGATATATTTGTCACTTTAAAAATCGATTTGGCATCGATGCAATGACATTTTAAAACTCTGAAAGGCGATTCAAGCTCTTCCGAGCGTTCCGTAGCTCTTTTACCGTCTGAAACTTACGCCTTCCAGCATAAAGTCGACGAAAAGATTTACTGCAAATATTCTTGAGCAGGTTTAAGCCAGAGGATCGCCGCGGCCTTAATTTGTTTCTCCTGAAGGCAACTTGGATGGCGCGTGACGTATGCTGAGCAGTGTTACCTTGCTGATATGTAATAAAATGTTAGTGTTTGGCTGGTCCCCATAAAGTTAATCAAGACATTGCCGAATTAATTAACGCAGTCTTGAAGTCAAGGGTTTCTTGTTATGGTCACTGAAATCAGCCCAAAACAACCAAAGAACCACCTTTAAAGTTTCACTTGGTAGGAAAACACTTGGAACTTTTCAAATCATGCCAGTCGTAATTAAAACTATATTTTCTTATTTTCTACAAATAATGAACTTTCTCTATTCAATATAAACACATGGTTTCAGCAAGAAGGCGCTATTCCGCACACGGCCAGAGGCACCTTGGCAATACTGCGTGATTTCTTAAGCTGTTTCATAATAAGCCGTTTCTGGCCACCCATGACACTACCACACGCTTCTCTCTCAACATATAAAATGCGTGGTACAAATAGCATTGTCACTTCAGCCAAGACGAGATGAGATGATAGTCTGAACTGTAATGCTACAAAAAGAATTTGGACAAAATGGGGCGCCAAAGACTCTACTTAATCGATGAAAGAAAAAAATCACTATTATTATTACTTTATTACTCCCAATATTTCGGAAATAATAGTCTTGCAATTATTTGCTTTCAAAGGGCCTTCGGCAACTTCGCTATAGTCAGGCACTTAGTTATATATTTTCTTCCAAGTTTCACTCAAATTCATAAAATATACTTTACAGTCACATTAATCTTTTGACTTGCTTTTATACTTGTATTCGAAATATTGCAATGAAAATTAAATGCAAATGCATTTTTCAATCTCATCCCTTTCCAGCTTTAAATAAGAATAAAAATTCATTGAAGTTGACAATAGTATTGTGTTGCCGGAAGCAAACGAAAATTAGAAACACCAACAAAAATGAAGTATTTCAGTTCAGAGTTTGATGATGATTGGGATGGGGACTATCATGCCCCCATACTACATACATACATAGGTGATGTTTTAATTTATGAGGGTTATTTCTTTGAAGCGCGAAAGAAGTTCTGCGCAAACCTATTGCGGATTGCGTAGCTGAAATTGGAAATTTTTGAAGCGCGGCCGAAGGCTGCCTACGTGGGAAAAATTGTACAAATTTACAAACTCCCTTCTAGTCGAACGTCTCTGCAGGTAGGCTGCATACAAACTTCGTTCTGTGTTGAGGTGTCTGGCAGCACCAACCTTTCGCAAAATTACACCATTTTAACAATAAATTACTTAAACACTCTAAGCCTCCGGAGCGTGTGGTTTCCAGTTTTAGGATGAGAATGCACCCTTTACATTCTTTTTTTTTTCAAAGCGTGCGGTATTATACTGAATATTTCCCGACACTTCTACCTACCTACCCATACGAGTATGTATATTTCTAAAACTTATACAAACTGCTCGGATGTTCATGAAATTCAACTATTATAACATTGAATAACAAAGCGACTCAGTTCATTAAATAAAATTTTCATAGTGTTACATTTGCGTGTTATTGAAAAAAAAAAATCTTCAAAAAATTACGCATTAGTTTCTCTGACGCAATGCCTCCTTGACGGGTATTTTGACAATATTCATCTTAATCACTCAACTACTATTGTAATTTTTATTCTCATTTCATTTAACAATTAAGGGGGGGGTAGGGTCACAAAATCGAAATTTTTTTTCTTCACTCATCTTATAGTAAATCATTTCAAGAATGTTGTGTCAAAATTTTAAGTGGATCGGAGCAGAACTCTCAAAGTTATAGCCTTTGTAGGCACTCTACCTCGAATGCGGAGCATCGATAATTTCTCAGAGTCATTTTTCAAACAAGTTTTTCCCAAAACGACTTCTTAAAAGTCGGTGCCAATCACAACTCCGAAACTCTTCAACCGATTCTTTTCAAATTTGGCACACGTTTTCTAAATCAAAAATACCTCCCCCCTACACTGTTTTTTTTTTTTTTTTTTTTAAGGTTGGTTTTCACTTACAAATATGGCGAAATTTTTCGCCAAAAATGCTCGTTTTACGTTTTTTTGCCACCAAAACTACAAAAATGAAAAAAAAAAATTTTTATTAATGTAGGGGGGAGCATTACGTCATACTTTAACTGAAAAATTCGACTTTTTTAGTTTCAGATGATTCTACGACGAATGCCGATTGGCACCGCAGAGCACCTCTCGAAAAACATATCTCCAAAAAAACTCTGTCATGGGCTTATTTGTCAATATTTTATTATTAATATTTTTTAAGAACTTATTGAAAAGATGTACAATAACATGCAACTGATTTTATTAAAGTATCTTAAGCCATATTTCTGTAAAAAATTAAAAAAAAAAGTGTTTTTTTTTTAGCGCTAAACCCTACTCCCCCCCTTAAAAAACAATCTGCAAAAAATACAAAAGCTTTCTAATACGAATACCTCAGCCAAAAATTGCACGCTCGCTAAAGAGCAAACGTCAAAGGCTGACGAATTTCAATGTCATCTAAAGGCAATTCTCAATTTCATTTAAATTGAATTTTCTTAACGTTTCTGCCAACTTCTTTGCTTTTAACAGGAATAACCAAAATTAAAAGGGCCAACACAAACCTAATCTGCAAAAGAAGCGAAAGGGAGAGCGAAAATAAAAATAAATGAGGCACTTTCATAAAAAGTAGTTTACTTGGTTTGGGGCAACTTTTTGAATTTGAATAAAAACCTAATTTAATTTTCTGTAAATGTGCACACTTTGATACAGAAAATAAGAAATTACTTAAGTAGCAAAGCGCAGCACTACAAAAAATTCTACAAAACAAAAAGCGAAAGTCATTAAACTTCAACATGTAATTGAAGTGAAAAAGCGAAAGTAAAGCCCAAAAAATATCAACTCAAGATATAAGCAAAAGTAAAAGAGTGAAAGTATGAATAAAGTGTGAGTAAAATGAAATTAAATAAAATGGCAGCAAACAAAATGAAAGCGACTACTTGGAAGCGTAAAAGCTTGAATTTATTGGGCACACAAATATGTATATAAAATACAGGGTGGCTTATCTAGCATTTGGAATTTTAGCTACCTTTTAATAGCTTAAACCAAATACGTGATTTAATAATTTTATTTAGTGGCGAAATGCGTCAGTTTTTACTTGAAGAAAAATACTTGGTTGGCAATAAGCATTTTTACTGAAAAATCATGTTTCACCTGAATAATCATTCCCGCCTCGGCGGCTATGTTGACAAGCAAAACTGCCACATATTGGGGTCAAAAAATCCCGATGCATACACATCGAGGGACCCATTGATCGCGAGCATGACCGCGTAATGTATGCTACGCTAACCTTTGTTGAATAAAGGCGCATACATATGTAAATGACAAATGGTTTCAACAGGACAACGCCACTTGAAGCATAGCTATCTTTAATCGATATTTCGCGCGCTGTTGTCGAAAATCGAATAACCAACCGAAACGATGATGTTAAATAGCCGCCTAAAAGCTGCGATTTGGCTGCATTCGACTATTTTTTGAAAGGCAATATTAAGGATAAATTATGCAAAAGTTAAAACATGAAATCCAAGTAGTTGGTTAGGTAACTGTCGAAACTCACAAAAATTAACTGAAAAATTCGATACACGATAGGAAACAGGATAACAGGATAGGAAAAATTGGATAATAGGATAGTCAAACAGTGGCAAAAATTGTAATGGAATTTGTGGCATTTCTTATTCATGCTTCCGTCTTAAGTTAAATTCCAAACGTTAGATGGACCATCCTGTACAATGAAGTAAGCAAAATCAGACAAAAAAGACAAAAATATGGAAAGTTTGGATGTTTTTTTTTCGTTTTGTGAGTGTTAAATAGAAGTATCAGGAAAGTACTAAGATCTGTTGATAAGTGTGTGTTAAACGACTTCTAAGCAGTTTTACGCAATAATGGGGAAAATAAATAAGCACCGTTAACACATACACAGAACCGTACTAACAATGTCGCGGCCTCTTTACCATTTACTACAGTATTTTGAAATATTACATTGCATAACAAGATAAAAAAAGCAAAAGTATTGTCATCGAGGATACAAATCTATAATTAACTTTTTACTCGATGACACATTTTCAAAAGTTTTTTTTCTCGGCACATACGACTCTTTCTGGATGTGGGGTCCCAGAATTGCCTACACTGTCAGTTAAATACTCCGTCCCTGTATGTATCTACTTACTTATGCAAAAACACACACAGGCAAAGGTCGTTGCTTCATTGCAGCTCCAAATTCTTACGCAAATTTTCTTGTGAGGTTAACTGTTTGTGCTTGTGTCGATAAGGTGCGGTGGCGAATGAGTAAAATGTTTCAGAATTTATGCTTCTAGGAATAAAATACACGCGCGATGAAAATACATACTCGTAGGTGCACATGGAAAACTGCGTTTGTCTTAACTTATGTGAAAACTGTGATTCTTGAACAAGCTGCAAAGCGAAAAGGCAAAGAGCAAAAAAAAAAAAATGCAAAGGAGAGCCGGTGGAGCGAAAGGAAAAGATACAAGAAATATTGCAATGAATGTGAGCACCCGAAAGAATGTAGAACTGGCGAGGGCGGAATGGAGTAACAGTCTCTTACCGTTCTATATCCTAACGGAAATTAAGTGTTTAAAATTTATAGCTACGACTGCAGTCACATGAGTTTAAGTAAAACTGTACTGTTTATTTACATATTTTATGCGTGAGACCAATAGTATGATTGTGTGTGTATATGTATCCACAGCGCATGCGTATATAAACTTTAAAATGCTTACGAGCGAAAGCATTGCTCAAAACTATTAGGATAGGGGATAAGTTTGTAGCATTTTTACCGAGGACTTTTACTTTAACATATAACAATAATTCTATCAATAAGTTAATCAATTATATATTCGCCAATGCTGCTTACAGCCTCTTCACACCGCCAAAAATCGACTGGTCTGGTGTCGAAAAAGTTGTTGAGCCAGTTTTTAAGGATCCCTTTTTTTATCGAAGGTAACGCCCTTCGTAACACACAAAGTGGAAAAGATGGTAATCTGTCAGTGCAAGATCCGGAGAATACGGCGGATACTGAAGAACCTCTCATGCGAGCTCTTGGAGTGCGACAGTGACGACTTGTGTAACATGGGGCCAGGTGTTGTCGTGAAGAAGTTTTACCATGTCCATCAGGTATTTTCAGCAATGTAGAACTCCTTGTTTCTCATGGCATAATTTTCGAGTATTTCCCAGTACACCATGTCCTCCCAGTCCCACCAAACACAAATTATGATCTTCTTTAGATAAATGTCCGACTTCACTCTCGACCTTGACGTATCTCTTGAAGCCACCCACTCCTTTCTTTGCTTTATATTGATGTATAGCCACCATTTGTCATCTTCCGTGACGATTCGGTACAAAAAGGACCGTTTATGACCGCGTGTTGCTCGATGGCGGGCGAGATGCTGAGAAGAAATTTGAAGGCGACTTTATTTGTTTTTTTCGTTGAGCTCGTGAGGCACCCAGTCTCCCAATTTTTCGGTAGATCCCATTGAATTAAGTTGTTTGAAAATCGTTTTATGATCGCAGTTCATTTTTTCCACGAATTCACGACCTACGATAGTTTGACGACAGTTCTCTTTCAAAAGATACATATTTGAGACGTTCTTCATCGAGTTCAGAAGACCTTCCACTGTCGAACGTGTCATCGACATCAAAGTCACCATTTTTGAACTTTGCAAACCATTCTCGTGCAGACTTGCCTACGACACTTTCACTATACACGTCGCAAATGTTCCAGGCTGTTCGGCTGCTGCGGCAGCTTTTTGACCTCGATGAAAAGCAAAGAGGAGCAGAAGTCGAGAATGTTGATTTTCGCTTTATGAGTGTTCCATTTCCAAACCTCAAAATTAATAAAAAATAAAAGCAAACCAATCGCTGTAAAATAAAGGAAAATGTAAAACGCCACAAACTTATTCCCCAACCAAATAAAAGTTAACACACACTTCTCGAAAATGTTCACTTCTAGCAATACCTCTAGTCAAACAATGCAGGGGCAGTACCAGACAGAACTAAAACTAAAAGTATATTTTGCTCACTTAAGCTAAAGAAGGGGTTGTCTTAAAGGCATTGAAAAAAGAAGAAAATACATAGGAAACAAAAAAATATGAAGGAGAATATTTTTATATATGTCCAAAAAATTTTTGTTTTCCAAAAATTTATATACACATGTATATACTTATATATATATATAATTGGCACTTACTTCCTATACTACTTGGCATTTATCCGAGTTCCTCCTCCGATTTGTGCTGTACGTCTTGATATTTTTCAACAAATTGAGGAGTTTACAAATTTCAGCCGACTCCAAACGGCAAATAATTTTTTATGAGGAGCTTATTCATAGCAGACACACACTTTAAAACTTTTTCTGTCATGTGATGTTTCATGTACGGAGATTCGAATCTGTGCACTTCCGAATGATAGTCACACTCCAACTCAGTTGGTTACGGGTGTGTGAAATAAATACTCATACACTCTTTTTGTCCTTGAGTTAAGCATCCTAGCTTAGTAAGTGATTATATACTACTAGTAAGAAATATATTTTTAAGTGCTCCTTTTATGCTAGATTTTGTAAAGAATTCGTACCTTTTTGTATAAAAAGTTGTAGCGGACATCACTGAACAAAACCTAATAAAATTTATTAACATTCGCATTATTCCAATCTGGAGAGTAATGCTCTTTGCAGTGCATTAGTGTATAGTTTATTGCATCTAGTTGAAAGCGGAATTTGTTTGAAACTACTAGTAGGAAAACCATTTCAAACATATGAACCTGCATATGTATATATGTATAAGTAAATGCAATCATGCACTAAATTATCTTTTGAACACCTAATTCCAAAGCAACGAATAAGGATATTATTTGGAATATTCGGGCAATTATGTACACTTTTAATAAAGGGTATTACAATAGACGCGCCTAGATGGTGTTTCAAAATAAAACATGCAAAATGTAGTAAATACAATAATTTTAGCGCGTGGTTTTATCCTATAAAGTTGTACAATCCGTCTACTTGACAAATGTTACTACTGACTTCTAGGCGTCTCTTTTGAAAGACCCTTTATATATGTTTGTGTGCACATTTGAAAGTTTAATTTATCACTTTGCATATATGCAACCACAAATAGGCAGTGATTAAAATATTTGTTTGTTATTAAGCCCATGTGTGCAAATATATATTATAGAATTTATATGTACATACATAAATGTGAAGTAAAGTAATAAAAAGTATTTTACATGTGGTTTGATAGATATGCTAAACCCTAAAACATGTGTCATATCCTCCTAACCGGCTACTATCACAACCAATTTTCGTTAAACATACATATGCATGTATGTATCGGGTGTTTTTCTAAGAGCTTTAGAGCTTAAAAAAATAATACAAACAGAAATCTTGTTAGATTTATTTTTTTATTATAATCTGGTAGATAGGTTCATGGCATTTATTTATGGAATATGGTATCCGGCATATTTCTGTCGCGGCTACGAGTTACGTGGTTCATTCGGTCAGTCCAATTTTTGACTACTTTTCCCAATAAATCTGGCCGTATGGCATCAATGGTGGCTTGAATATTGGCTTCCAATGCTTCTAGAATTGCTGGTTTATCGACATACTCGTAAACTTGTGACTTAACATAGCCCGATAAAAAGTAATCCGGAGGTGTTAAGTTGCACCAACGAGGGAGTCTTTGAACGGGATCACTTCTTGAAAGAAAGTTGTAATCAAATTGATTTTGCAATAAATCGATTGTTAAGCGCGCTGTATGGCTCGTGATCAATGATTTTTTGTTTGGTTTTTTTTTTCAAAGAGAATTTCTGCAATTTTGAAACTTTGTATTGGCGTTAAACATTTCTTGAAGGCTAGCCAAACCTTACTGAACAGAAATGCCAACGGCAAACTGGTTATCAAACTATAGTTATCGAAAGTTCTCAGGCAGCTGAAAAAACACCCGATATATTTAGATAAACAATTAAACTAACTAATCATCCGTGCATACATATGTATGTAAGTAACAGGTATTCAAATCTTAATTTACATGTGGCCATTTACACATTTTATTGTATGTATGTATGTATGTATGCACATTTTTGAGGTTATAAAGGCTGAATGCTATATATTTATTATCCATTTGCTTGTCACAAAACATTGAAGCCACAACTCATTGAATTGCTTTAGATTTATATCGGCATACGAAGGAATTCCACAGCAACTTATAACCAACGACAAATAAATGCTCAACATATGTTCTTCTGTACTTCACTTACTAACTGCACATGCTTCTTCTTTCGGCATTGTTAGAAAATGTATTTGCTTTTTAATTAGAATGCTTTGCCACTGTAATTCAATTTAGAAACATTTTACATTGCAATTTGTGGTTTGACTTTTGTGTGTTTGTTATGACATTTTAATGGTTTTCTAAAAGGTGCAATGAAACAAACAGTTTGCTGATTACTTCCTGCTTGGTATGGAAATCTATAACTGAATAACAAAGAGAGGAAAACTTGCGAGGAAGTGTACTAAGTGGTTCTTAGTATACAATTTTTCAATTAAAAAAATAAATGAAGTTTTTGAGGTTTATAAAATATTACTATGCAATTAGTTAAATGGAAAAATTGAGAGTAACTTCGAAATTTCTTTCTTTGGGGTTTCACGTAATAAGAATTAAGTGCAATAAGTATTAAACTTACATATATGATTTGTCTATGCGATTATGTATGTATATACAAAAAAATAATGCGAACTTCATACTGGGGTAAGTTTCACCCAATCACTTTTTTTGATCTGCATAAACTCGGTGCGCACCAACTACTGAGGACTTACTGGATGCACGCGAAGAGTAAAATCGGCGTAGCTAAAATACAGCTAAATGTATATTTAGATTTTAGAGATTTTAGAGATAAACAAACTACCACTCATCAAACATTTTGTGGTGTGACTTACCCCCTACTGTGCCTACTGAAGGTTAAGATTAATTAAGCGATTAGTAAACGAATTTCATATGGCGCATACTAGATACTATGGATGATACCGAAGAAAAATATTAATCCAGCAAGCAAGCAAAATATTAGCGTTTTTCAATAGGTGCGCTTCAACTTTTTTCGATAGGGAGGGCGAACGATGCAATATTTTTTATTTTTCGCTTGTCATTTATAAACTTGATTAGTATACATTTCATCATGGAACGCTACACACTTGAGCAACGCTTGCAAATCATTGAATTTTATTATAAAAATGCGTGTTCTGTTAAAAAAGTTTGAAGTCGAAAAATCATCTTCAGTGATGAAGCTCACTTTTGGCTCAATGGCTTTGTCAACAAGCAAAATATGCGTTACTGGGCAGAAAGCAATCCACACGTGATTCATGAGGCACCGTTGCATCCCGAAAAAATCACTGTTTGGTGCGGTTTACATGCCGGCGGTGTAATTGGCCCATATTTTTTCGTTGACGAGAACGATCGCCACGTTACTGTGAATGGAAATCGATACCGCGACATGATAAACGATTATTTTTGGCCGCAATTGAATGGTATGGACTTAGACGACATGTTGTTTCAACAGGACGGGGCCACAAGCCACACAGCACACGCTACAATTGAATTTGTTGAAGAGTAAGCTCGATGAGCGCATTATTTCCAGAAATGGACCGGTCGAATGGCCGCCGCGCTCGTGTGATTTGACGCCTCTAGACTATTTTCTTTGGGGTTATGTGAAGTCATTGGTCTACAGTAAAAAGCCGGTGACGATTTGTGAGCTCAGAGCCAATATTGAACGCGAAATTGCTGGAATTTCGGCCGATTTATGCAAAAGAGTGGTCGAAAATTGGGTTCAACGATTGGACTTCGTAAAACGTGCACGCGGTGGTCATGCAAAAGAAATCGAATTTTATACTTAAATGTATATGTTCAAACTCGATAATAAAAAAAAAGTTAGTTAATAAAGTCAAACCGTTTGTGTTTTATTAAAAAAAAAAAGTTGAAGCGCTTTTACTGAAAAACGCTTTAGTATGTACGTATGTCGTAAGTTATTGTGTTTGGATGGTTGGTTGGTTGGCTGGTTAATGTGGTGATTCTTCCAGAATCCAACTAGCGCTTCCGTCATCATCATTTTGTTGCCACATCCTCGATGCCAACTTGTTTACCAGTTATTTTCGAACAGCGATTGGAACAGGGTTAACACTCTGCCCTTCCATAGTGCTGGGCATTCTCAGAAGAAATGGAAGATTGTTTCCTTTTTCTCCGGTTGTTTACAACTGTGATAGTATGTATTGTGAGGGATACCCATTTTGACTGCTTGTTCTCCGATAGACCAAAAGCCAGTTATAACTGCCGTTAGGCTCCAGGGGCGTTTCTTGTTTAACAACGTCGACGATTGCTGAGGTTGCAGGTGGGCCATAACGTTCTGCTAATTTTGCATTGGACTGCACCTAATGATGTGAATACCGATTCTGCACCAGTTCATCTGCTTATTCGTTACCTTGAATGTTCTGATGCCCCGGGATCCAGATTAAAGTAACTTTATGGTTTTCACTCAAGGTGGTAAGACTATTCCTACATTATCCCACCATTTTAGCGGTGGTTGAAGCTGAATCCTGTGCCTGGATTACAGTTTGGCTATCCGAGAGAATAGCGATATTGCCCTTAAAAGAGAAATCTGCGATTAGTAGCCTACAAGCTTCCTCAATCGCAAGTACTTCTGCCTGGAAGACACTGCTGTTACTGAGGAGACGCACAGATTTTTCAATTTTAAGTCTACGAGAATATATATTAGCTGCCCACCACTATCCATTTTAGAGTAGTCAGTCCTCTCCGCGGTTAACTGAGTTTGTCGCAATAATAGACGTTTTTTCTTTCCAGCGACCCGCTTCACTTAGCCTACATGCCCTGATGGTTGCCGTCTTCTTTATATGTACATAGGTCTATCAGAATAACGTGTGTGTAACATGCTCTGTTTGCACCGATAGTTATTGCACAAGCTGATCTTTGTATTCTGTCTAATAATTTGGTATTGTAATCTCTCCAACGAGCTTTCCTCCAAACTACCGAACCGTACGATAAAATTTATCGTATAACTGCCTTATACAACCATAATATATGCTTAGGTTGAAGACCTTCTTCCAAGCATAAGCTTACAGGCATACAAAGAAAGTTCTGCTTTCCTTACCCGTTCTTCGAGGTTTAATTTCCAGCTAAGTTTGAAGTCCAGAATTACCCCTAAGTACGTTGCACTGGGTGAAAGTGAAAGAGTTTGTCCGTTAATATTTGGTAGGGTAAAAGTTGGTACCTTGTATCTGGTGGTAAAAAGAAAAAGTTCTTTTTTTCGCGGGTTTAAACATAGGCGACATCCTGGAGCTCAAGAGATAAACTCGCCTAATGCCCTTTAGATGATCCCACTGATCGTATTGGAACACAGTCCTGACACCATTAGCACCACATCATCAGCAACCGCTTTTACCCCACCTCCATTAAGTTTTGTTAAGATTTTGCTAATAACGCATAACCAGAGAAGTGGAGACAATAGAAGGTCTCCAGGGGTTATGTTGATATAACCCCTATTAGCTTTGATGATCCTGGTTTCTAGCATAGAGATGACCCAATTACTGATGCAATTATCCCCCTCTAAGTCTCTAATCTGTACTAACATTGTTAAATGCGACTTCTATATCCAAAAATGCCACCATGATGTAATGTTTGTTCTCTAGAGAGCCCTCTATTTTTCGGATTAGCTCGTGAAGGGCTGTCTCCGTAGATTTGCCTTTAAGTCTTTCAAAGGATTTTAACAGGAAAGGCGAAAGTCTGATTGGCCTATAGTATCCGCTGATTCATATCCCCTCCTACTTATTTTTGGAATGAATACAAACTTGAATAGTTTTGAACTATCTGGCATATGACCTAAGATTATACACGATTTAAAAATTTCCTTTAGCCATGGTAGGATACAGTCCAAGGTTTCCTGTAACATCTTTGGAATGATCCCATCTGGCCCCGGAGATTTAAAAGGTGGAAAAATTTAATTGCCAATGCAACTTTCTCCTTTGCAATTATTTCTTTTGCAAGATGCTCAGGATTATATTGGCTCCGCGGTGGATCAATATTAAGATCCAGATCGTAGAAGCTCCAGCTGTGAACCGAAAAATACCTTTTATTGGGGACCCTCCACTTGTCTAACCTTACTGAGCTATTTTCAGACAATAGAGTAACATCGATCACTTCCCCTCATCCCCTGAAGTATTCCGTACTGGGAGAGGTGAAAGTGGGGGTGTTACATACGGACAAGTTAGTATTAATTATGAAATCATAAAGAGACTCATTTCGTTCGTTTTTTTCGGAGATTCCCCATAACGCGTGTCTCGCATTGACATCGCATCCGAGAAGCAGGGGTTTTTTTGAGTATTCATGCACAAACTTACGAGCCTCCTCAGGGGGGGTCTATCATGCGCCATGTATATAGAGGCAAAAGTTATGCTGACTTCATCAGTGGCTTCCACCTCAACAGCCGTCACATCCTGTGAACTATTTTTAGTTAAGTTTTTTACATGTTCTGAGATTACCTTCAATCCGTTTATAGTAGATATTATAGCTTTTTCCAGTGAAGCTGTAGCCTGTTAGTTTAAGCTTTCGATGGGGTTTCCAAAATTCTACTCCTTAGTATCTAATAAATAGTACCCACTTTGAACTATTTCGAGAGCTTATATTGAATGCCCTATCTTATCATTATCAACCCCTTCCGGTAAAATTACGGGTCTGGCTCGTATCGGTCAATATATATTTCTGTTAAGGAAAAACGCTTGAAGACTACTCGTATTAACTATATATACCTTATTAAAGTTTTGCTCTGAGTTTTTCTTATTTTTACCGTTTTTAATGTCATTTAACAATATGTAAAACTGAATATTAATTACGAATACGCAAGAATTTTAAAACAAAACAAGTTTTTTAAAATGGTTATTTTATGCACCTTTTTTTCATTATTAAATCATACCGGAAGGGGTAAACATTTGTACACAACCATTCGGTGCATATATATATAGATGTACATACATACTTGCACCTGTAACTTACACAGCCTTTATTTGCCGTGTTGCAATTGTGTTAATAGAGGTTTTTACTCTCATAATAAATGTTATTGCTATTCATTTTGCATGTATACTTTTAAAGTAAAATTTGAAGATTTTCGTCAAAACTACACCTTGAGGGTATTGAATGTAAGCCTTTGATATATCAGAAAATGTTTATCGATATATTTTGATGCATTTTTGTTATTTACTTTTTTTGCAGTTTCATTGAATACTGATATCACTCTCTGATGCATATATAATGTTTATTAATGGAAATTCAGAGAGTGATTTTGGCTAAAATCCTTTCAGTAAGCTTCAAACTTTCGTTATAACTGTTGCATGCACTTCATGCTCATACATGCAAACAAGCAGCCTCATTTGCGATGCGTCCATGTAGCTCCAAAGGCTGACACCGAAAACTGCATCAAACATTTATTTTTAAATTCGAAAGTTGTGTTTATGGTTCTCTTTACTACATTCATATTTTCCGTAATAAACTACTAAAATATGAACAAGAGTGCACCCTGGGGAGGCGGACACAACAAGTAAAGTACTACGATATAAACTAGCATCAATCATATATGTAGTAAAACTGTATACCACATCCATACATATGTGTAGGTATATATAGATGTGTACGTATCCATATCTATGTGACAGGTATGCATATAATATTCTGCTTGTTAGTTGGCCAGAAGTGAACAGCAAACCCTAAAAACAGTTATCTTTGCGAGGCTTTTCAAAGATAAAAATAATATTCATGTCGACAATGTTGAATACATCCCAAAGGCCAATGTTGGTTATTACCGCTGGCCATATAAATAGACAACTGCAGCAGCATGCAAATAAAATTTTGTAGCAAGATAACTGGGGTGGCATTTCAATGGCCACGGTAGTGTAATGTGGTGGGGTAGAGCAGAATTTCGGAACGCTTTGAAAATACGTTTCTACAATTAGCCGATAGGCGATTATGACAGTTTTTTCATTCTTTTTAGTGAAACATTTACCATTTGCTGCCTTTCAAAGTGTCCAACTTGGCAATAGCAAAAAAAGCTTGTGTTGAGCACATCACAGACCGGGTGGTTGTTGCTAAAGTCAAAATGTGTCCCTATTGTGTACACCCAGCTAACATGAATAACAAGTCGACAAATTAGCTTGAAATGTGGTTGTAACACGCTCGGGAAGTGTGAATGCTTTAGTAGACCAGTGGGCATTGTTCCGTTTTCTTATTTCATTTTCCAAACTAGTTAAACTCTTTATCTTTTATTTGTAATATTTTATTTCAGATTGTGCTTGTGCCATGAGGACGTTATCGGCGAATACTGCGAAGCACAACTTTTTTTCTACATACACATATTTTTTTATTTTCTATGTCATCCTATATACTGGTACTTGTGCTGAATTGTTATGCCCGAAACGGAACTGTATCAGGGTACTACTTTTATCGAATTGTAAAATAGGTTTTTTTAAATGTTTTAAAATTTGAAATTAAAGAGATTGGTTGATATGAGGGCCCAATGTGTAGATTTTTATCTCGCTTAGGTAACATTGTCCCATGCAGCCCATATATTTTGAAGAAATTTGAGACGAATTGATTACTTGAAATAAATTAAAACGATACCGTAGCTTTGGTAGAAATCGCCTTGACCGTTGTTTTAATACTTCAGCAGTGATTAGGTTAACGTCTGGACATTTTTTTGTATTATATTTAAGTATTTGTATTTGCCAAATAACGGTAAACCTCCGAGTGCATTTCTGCTGTGATAAAGATTCTCATTAAAAAACCATCTGCCGTTCCGAGATGCGTATAGCATAAAACTGTGAGTCCGCCATTTGTGTAAAAACACGAAGACGCACAACACAAAAAGGAGCAGGAGCTTGGCCCAATAGGCAATACAGGCATATTATATACATACATACATGCATACACACATATATATATAATATATATATATCTTTTTTTTTGTAAAGTTTTCTATATTTCATATTTTGCGGAAAAGATAAAAACAGAGTTTACGAACATTTTTTTATTTTGCTGTATTTACATTTGCAACATAAAACACAAACCTGCGTTCAACTTTTATTGTACTACAAAAAAACAAAAAAAGACATGTTAAGAATTCACGTTTAAATGATGCAAAACGAACCATTAAATTAATTTTAATTAATTATTAATTTCTAATTCTTAACATTTTAAGGTAATTAATACTTACTTCGGCCTCCTTTATTATCAATTACAGCTTGAAGTCTATATGGCATGATGACATGGAGTCACTCAATTTGTTTTTGTGTATTCCTAACTAATTTGGTTCCACTATTCAAGTATCGCGTTTTTAAGATCAGATTTGTTATAGATGCCATATTTTCGCATGGGCTCTTGACTCTAAAATGATCCATTGGATATTTGCCATGATGATTAGACAGATCGTCACCTAAGCCTCCCCCTTAATCCAAAATCAATATTTAACCCTAGGTCTGAATTCATAATCTCAACCCGCGACGAATGGGAACTGGGAGAACCTTGTGCGGATCCCAGAAGGCGCGAATAGTTCACAGAAAGTTCGAAATCAAATACTTGAGCCGAAATGGGGGTCTATGGTCCAGACACGAACATCTCCGAACCAATGGGCAAATGGCCTATTGTCTTTTAGGTTGAAATTCAAGAAATTTTAAGCTGTGCGTGAAAAAATCTTGTGAAAGGCAATAAGGGTGCACACGTAACTATATACTCTATACAGCTAAGGGGTCCCGGTGGTCTAGGGCGTATTTTCTGGAATTTTTGTTTTCACAATAAAAAAATGAAAAACGATATTTAAATTTTTTTGGCTTTTTATTTAAATTTTTTAGGCTTTCTTTCGTTTACATACAAAAATGAAAAAAAGTTTTTTTTTAATTATAATAATTTTAAAAATTGCGCTGAAGTTGACCCTCCCTAAAAATTGAGCCTGGCCGGTGTTGTCCATTTAGGCTCTTCGATTTATCTGAAACACAAAACCCCCAAAAAAATATTAACCAGTATAACTCCAGCTATGTCCCGTACTAAAATAGATTTTTTTTTTACAGGCGCGGTTTTGAATTTAACACTCTAAAAATTGCAATAATAATATGATTCTTGTACCGGCGATAGCCATTAATGTTGTGCACAACATATTAAAATTTCAGGCAATTCGGTTGAATAATTTTATTTTTTTGACAACTCCAGACCGATGAAAGTAGTTTCGAGATATGTGAATGAGTTTAATGTTTGAGGTACAGGAGCGCGCGGACCGCTCTCTACCTAGTTAATGGGCTGTAGATCCTATAGTATAGGTAATTTCCGCATGAAAACTGCACAGTATATTCCTCAGATGCTATACTTTCGAAATATCGAAAAAACAAAAAAATTGATTTATTGAAATTTCTAGACCACAAGTGTGCGAATGCCTTAGTCACCGAAAGTAACTTAGTGCAATAAATAGAATTGTACTTTGTTAGGTTCTGGGTCACTCTGTAATAAAAGGTAATGAAATTTCTGATGAGGTCGGCGATAGTAGATGTTCACGGTCCAAAACCATACTGTGATATCAATTCGGCAGAAGCTAAATTCAGAGTTGGGAGTTGGGAGAATACTCAAAGAATGATCCATTAAGAAGTCACACAAGAACTCCGTCAAGACCAAAAGCCATTTTACCTACAGGGCACTGCCTATAGGGTACTGCCCAACATGCGTAAAGTAGACTTCAGGAAAATTGTAGGCTTGGAATGAGACAAACTGGGAATGAGACAAACTGCAGACTCTGTTAGAAGGATGATGAAACCGCAGATAATATCTTGTGCAACTGTATTGCCTTGGCAAAGACACTACTGCACATCTCTCATCGAGATCAAATGAATCTGAACGATTTCGAGAGAATGAATGATATTTTGAAATTTGTGCGCAAGGCGAAAGAATTTATTCAAAGAATTTGGTTTTCAATCAATTCCTAGCCTGAGGATGGAAGCATCTAGGTTAAATAGAACCTAATTAAATACATTTAATAATAGTACTATTCAATGTGACTAATATTAACTTCTTCTAAAACATGTAGTAGGACACAAAGTATCATTTAGGTCGAAGTTTTTAGGCGGAGTTTTTTCATGGCAGAAATACATTAGGTGTGCGCTATTGCTTGCGGTCGCTCTTCCGTTTTTAGAAAAAAAGTTTTCAATAATTTGGTATTTCATTTCAACGGACGGCGACCCTCTATATTTGCAGCATCTAAACTTTGCAGGAAACTTTGGATATGTGTGGAAATGTCACAAGACATGCCAAGGTTAACTATTTCTGCAACCAGTCACTTTGCTTCCTACTCAGTCGGTTAGTGGTTTATAAGTGTGGTCTGAACTTTGCTTGATATGTATCTAAGTGCACTTACTTGCTAAATGGCAATTGACTTTTGTACAGTAATACGAAAGTGTATATTATAGTATGTTCTCTTACACATACATAAATATACACAAAGTGGTATGTAACATAATAAACAGGCATGCAGTTCAATTGAAGTTTATAGTTGATCTCAGAAAGTGGCAATTACAAAGTTAAATTTAGATAGGGAATTGAGTGTGGCCATAATTAACACTATCAAACTATTACAATTTAATTAGTTAGGTTAAAAATATATAAAGGTTATATATAAAGGCTGCCTCAGCTGAATGGATTGCCACGTGACTACCCTACGGAAGTGCAAAAGTTCGAATCTCCATACATGAAACACTAAGTGATAGAAAAGTGCTTTTTAATAGCGGTCGCCCCTCAGTAGACAATGGCAAACCTCTGAGAATAATTCAGGTATGCAAAAGGTTTTTATAAAAAACCATTTGCCGTTGGGAGTCGAAAGTACTTAAAAACTAGTGAAATTTCGAAGAAAATGACGGTCGTTGGACGCATTGACAGAGCATTAAAAAGAAATTTGTTTGTGTAATTAAATGCTATTGGGTTATGGAATAAGTTCATAGCCCTTTCATATTTTCTTTTATTTTACAACGGTTTGTTTACTATTTGGCAAAGGGTAAGTATTCATTCGATAGAACTCTTTCTGAGCCAAAATATTGTGTTAATTGTATTTTTGAGTTATTTGTTTTTTTATTATTTTTGAGGCCTAGAAATGGAATACCCAGGAGGCAAAAATCAACATTTTCGGTGCCTGCTCTTCTTTGCTCATGGAGAAGCTTTCCAGGGCGAGTCTACAGCGCGAGTTTTACGTCGATGACAAGTCCTGCTGCGGGTCTTCTGAATTCGATGAAGAATTTCAAGGAGAACGGTCGCCAAACCATCGTTGGTCGTCGATTGGCGGAAAAAATTAACTATGATCATAAAACAAGTCTGAGTCACCTTCATTCAATGGGATTTACCGAAAAATTGGGAGCCTTGGTGCCTCAGGGGCTCAATGAAACAAACAAAGAGTTGAAGGTAACTCTCAACATCTCGACCGCCTTCGAAGAACACGTGGTCACGAACAGAGCTTTTTTCAGCAAATCGTCACGGGAGATGAAAAATGGTGCCCATACATAAATATGAAGCAAAGAAAGGAGTGGGTGGCTCCAGGAGATACGTCAAAGACGAAAGTCAAGCCTGATCTTCATCCAAAGAAGATCAGGATATGTATTTGGTGGGACTGGGCGAGCCTGGTGCACTGAGAAATGCTCGAAAAGAATGCCACGGTCAACAAAAAGGTCTACATTGCCTATCTATATCGCATGAATGAGGTTATTCGTCTGAAAAGACTAGATCGGCATGGTCAAACCATACTCCTTCACGACAATCCCTGGCCGCACGTTTCACAAGGTTTTGCCAAATTTGCCGCTAATAGGTTGGCTCTTGTATAACCCTCCAAAACAGTTCAAAACACCTACAGAGTCGCTTGATCTCAATCCTATTGAGTATGTGGGGAATCTGTTAGAAAAACGAAGTCAACAGCGTGTAATAACAAGTAAGTAGGCTTTGCGAAGTGTTATGCGGAGGAATAGGAATGGGCGAAAATTACAACTGAGGAAACAGAGAAATTACATAGTAAACTCAATGTCAAATAGATTGAGTGAAGTCCGGATTTGTTTATTATTTATAAAGCTTCTCCATATGTTTAATAACAGTACACAGACTTTCTGATTGCGATTTTTAAATGATGCGGCAATTACTTACCGTTATGTAAATAATGAAGGGAGGGATCTCGTGTTTTTCTTTTAGTTTTGTAGCTTAAGAGTGTAATGGAAGAATAAATAAATAAAAATATATATATAAATAATTAGTCACTTTAAAATTATTTGTAAGGTGTACACAGACTTTATGGCTCAAGCGTATAAAAAGTAAAAAAAGTTAAATTCAGAACGAACCGAACTTCTTATATTAGCTCTCATTTTAGTAAAATTTTGTTTAGGCTGGCTGTTAGAAGCATTCAAAGTCATAGACAATAAGAGCTATTGTTCATTAGATCAGGCGGAGGAATGAAAATTAATCTTAACATAAAAAAAAGTAGAAGTCCTTTTTTTAAGTTAATCTCAGTAATAATTATGGCAGATCTAAATGGGGTGGGGAGCAATATGTGTACCAAATACGGACGAGTTGCATAAAGCCATTATCGAGATATACGCATTTACCAAAAAGTGCGCGCCTATTTTTCTACTTTTCCCCGAATTTCATTGAGGTATCAGCGCACGGACAGATGGACACATACGAGTATATATTTATATGTCTATATGCACATCGCACTAAAATTAAATGCAACACGAAAAGTAACTGAGCTGATGGTGTAACAGAAGCAACACAGGAATTTGGAAAATGTAACATCAAGTCACAATATAGCCAAGATTTTGACGGTAGCAGCAAAATAAAATGACAGCGACATCTCAATTGGATGCCAATTCGAACGAAACGGAATAGTGACATCAAGAGCCAACAGAGCAAGAAAAAAGAAGACAACATGATACAGAGCAGAAAAAATGTTCATGGAGCTAGTCAGACTACGAATTTCTATTCAAAACAGGATATGGCAAGCCTTACGAAGATTGTGTGGATGACAGATTGCTGAATGAATGGACGACCGGCTTCTGGTAACGGAAAAGACAATTGTCCTCTTGTATGGACATTGAATGTACATACATTTGTACTCATGTACCTATGCCCATATACTAAATTGGAAGGTAGACGGTAAGGCTAAGCCAAACATTTTACGAGCGATTGAGGAAGCGAGCAATACATGCAACTGTGTAACTAGATTCGATGAGGAAAGGAGCCATTGTACTAACTTGTTCAGAAGTGTGCAAATTGGCCACTCGTTCTCCGCCGGGGCGTGAAGGCTAATAATTGATCACGTAACTGAAACGCTTGACAGCACTGGAACGCACTAAAGAAAAATAAAACAGGAGCAAAGTCATCGGCCAGTAGACGTTGACGAACAAGAAGTTGCACAAGAACATAATGGGACACTATGTGTGGAATTGTAAAGCCTACAGGTTGAACTCTAAGTGATGTATTTGTACATAGATTTAGCTAAATATAGGTATCACCAAGCAATGTACTTGTAGATAGATGCCCTTAATATATAGGGTTGCGTGGTTGCGATTTTCATAATATAACTGTGATTTACATAATCTGATGAATAAATACCAATAAATACCAATAAACAATATGATGTTCAGAAAAGAGTGCTGCTGATTGCCAACTAACCAATATTTCAATAGGTAATTCGTACAATCTGAAAGGACGAATTCGTTTTCTTCGTCCAAGTGTGCCCACTCCTTGGGTCTCCAATCTAACCTTTCCTAACCTACTTCGTACGACTAGAAGCAACTTTGTGAGACATTTCGGCTCTAACTTCAAATAATCTCGGAATTAACCCATAAATTTATTCACAATATATCTGTATATCCTTGTAATGAGATATAAGCCGGATTTGCGAAGCGAATATTTTTCCACTACACTCTAAGATATCATACTTCTAAAGGGTTTTCCGGATTTTATTCTTCACATCACTAACTTGCCCCAACAGCTCAAATTTTTTCACCAATTTCTGTATTGCGGTCCGACAAGGTACTTCACGATGACCCAAAAGTGTTCGAGTTTTACGAACCGTCTCTGCCAAATTTTCACCATTTTTATAGTGAATTTTAATAATTTCAATGCGTTGTTTAAACGTATATCGTTCCATTTTTATTATTTCAATGCGTTGTTTAAACGTATATCGTTCCATTTTTATTATTTCAATGCGTTGTTTAAACGTATATCGTTCCATTTTTATTAATGACGTAGTTTCTAATTGTCAAATATCAAAAAATTACAGCTTCAAAATGACATCTACCGAAATAGCGGGGTATTGAAAATAACACCTGTTATTGGAAACCCCTTTAGAATTCTGAAGGTTATCAGCGGAAACACGATTGTGGAAGTGGGAGGACTCTATTGATAATGACTAACGGGGCTTATCCTACTTTAATGATACAGATATAGCTGCATAAACGAATTGCAAAGCATTAAGAAAAGTAAAAATATTACACGTTTTGGATGGCGAAAATTATTTTCCTCTTAGTAAATCTTAGCTGCCTGGAAATGATCGATTTTGTACAAATGACTTGTCCAAATGTGACTTCAATGTTAAATTTAAGTTCAAGCATAAATTTGAACCAGTAATGATGTTGTACAACGCAATGCCTGCAAAGGAGTTTCAAAGTCTTGATTCAAGCCAAGTGTCTTCTCAGGGTGCAAGGGAATATTCTAGAAGTGTACAAAAGAGCGGCATCCCACAAACATGACCCAATGTCGTAAAATAGTTTTCGGAAACTAAAGTTCGATGGTATACAAGAACAATGGGAGATCTAAAAATTTTTAAGAACTCTAAAAATCCTTTGTACCTGCGTTCGTAGGCAATAATGCGGGTCATTCGAAGGTACATCTACGCATGGCTGAGCAAGGACATTTTTCAACTAGGCATTGATTTTTCAAATTATGTAACTCTGGCAAATAATTTTATTATAAACTTTCTGTGAAGAAATAAAACAGTGGAGGTGGTTATAGATAATTTATGTCTAAATATTTTCAATTTTAAGCTTCACTATACGACCTGGCTGCACTAATGCGCACGGGTACAAATGTAAAATATTGTAAACTGTAATTTTGTTTATTAGCATTGGATCAGAACGGCATGCTCTTTCATGGCTGTTATATTATGTTGCAAATAAAAGGCTCGAATCAGAATTGGGAATTGTCTGCCTAAAAAATACATATGCACTTACAATTAACTAAATAGTCGTCTTTATTTTAGAGCTGGCACAAACTCACTACAAGTCTTTGTAAACAGCCTACGAAAAATCCTCAAATATTCTGACTGAATACTATAGTGAATGCCGACCTATGGGCCATAGCAGAAGCCAATGCTATTAGAGATCTGAAAACGAGGCGGGATCGGTTATATTCTGCGCAGAGCAAATGGCGGCATAACAAGGTCCGCCATGGATTGAAATCCCCATAGAAGCCGCAGAAGGGGAGACAACCCGTGCTGGAGTCAGAAACCTGTGCAATGCACCTTAGCTGGAATGAAGTTAAGATATTGGGGCAAAACAAAACTAAATGGAAGAAATTCGTTGTGGCCTTATGTTCTACACTGGAACTCCAGAAACTGATGGTTGGTTGATTGGTTGGTTAAAGTGGTGATTCTTCCAGAATCAAACTAGCGCTTCTGCACCATTTTGTTGTGACATCCTCGTTCCCAACTTGTTTAACGGTTATTTACAGCATGACTATATCCAGTCTGTGCGGTTTAAGAACCTCATTAGGTTGTTAGGTCTAAGCCAGACAATTGTTCGAGACTCTCCAGCCGCGGTTGGCCTAGGGTTAACATTCACAGGGAAAATAGAGGATTGTTTCCTTTTTATCCGATTGTTTACAACTGTGACAGGATGTATTGTGAGGGATAACCATTTTGCCAGCTTGTTCTCCGACAGACCAGTTATGACTGCCGTTAGTTTCCAGGGGTCCCGTCGTTTCATGTTTATCAATGTCGACGATTGTTTGAGGTTGTAGGTGAGCCTTAACGTTCTGCTAATTTTGCATTTCGTCTGGTATTTTCATCTACAATATGCGATTCGGATGTATTTTTGGGAAATTATATTCTTGACCGCCCCTAATGGTGTGAATACCGATTCTGCAAGAGCATTATTCATGACAGATCCCCCCTCTTGCCAGTTCATCTGCTTTTTTTTCGATGTCTCGATGTACCGGGACTCAGATTAAGGTAACTTTTTGGTTTTCAGTTAAGGAGGAAAGACTATTCCTACTGTGTCCCACTACTTTAGAGGTTGTTGTACGCGAGTTGAGGGCCTAGATTGCAGCTTGGCTATCCGAAAGAATAGCGGTATTGCACTTAAAAGAGAAATCTACGATTATTAGCCTACAAGTTTCGCCAGTACTTCTGCCTAGAAGACACTTCTGGTATTAGGGAGATGTACAGATTTATCTTTACGTCTGTGAGAATATATACCAGCTCCAGTACCACAATCCATTTGACTGATATCTGTATAGACTATTGTGTCGAAGTTGTTTAGAGATAATCCCTTATTCCATTCTTCCTTAGATGGAAAGAGAGTGGCAAAATTCCTACGGAATGTTACCGTCGGGTCGATGTTATCAGTCCTCACCGAAGCTAACTGAGTTTGAGGATTGTGAACTAAAAAATATTCGTACACATTTATTTTTTTTTATTTCTAGGCTTTTGATAACTATAATTGTAAGAAATGTTGTTTGTACCTGAAAGTTATTGCTTTAACGGTCCGCAAGTACTACTAGCTTACTTACCACCTGATCAAAACTATTTTTGAAAATTGGAAAACAAAATATTTATACTTTATTAAATTAATATTATTTAAAATACTTTATACATACATATATTTATGGTAATAGAGTAAAGAGATCATTTAAATTTTACATTATTTTAGGATGTGCTACCCTCCGAAGCACTTTCCTAACCTTAGTTTTCAAAGAGAAATAGCGCAATAAAAATTTGTGGCGCGTATTCCCGCGAATCCCTTCTATTAGAGTATTTTTAAGTTCCACTGCGAATGGTGTGGAAGTTTATATCTTACTTACATATTTACATACCTACCTGATCGCTACGCATAGGGCCTGTCTCGTCGTTGCAAACTTTGTTCAGCATTTGCGCTTTCTTGAGGCACACAAAGCTCCAAGAAATGGCAGAGACAGATGGAGAATAATGCTTGAGGCATATTTGCAAATATAGTGTGAAAATATAAGAGTTAAAAAATACTAAAATTATTTTTCCCGCCATATGGGCGGTATTGGGTCTAGTAAGTAACATAGTCATGTCGCTTATATGGCGGTCTTGGTTCGTTAAGGGTTAAAATTTCTTAAGAGTTGTTGAATTTTGTACTTTTCTCATATACTCGTTGGCATGTACATGTGTACAAGGATATGTACGTGCACATTCAGCGCTTTGAAGCAAGCCCACCAATTGGTAAATCTTAGCTGTAAACCTATTAATAGACTTTATCATTTTTCTCACATAAATGGCTAGTTTCATAAGATATTTACATACATTTTTGTAGCACGCATTATAACTTACACCGCACCGCTTTCTTCTTTATTACAGAAAATAATTTCGTTTGTGATTGCCGCCTCCGATGGATATTTGAATTGAAAAATCGCACACGGTTCATGCAGCTGCGTGACATGCTCGAGGATTTTGTTTGCACATTGCATGATCCAAAAATTTCCAACTTTATTGAGCCCATACCAAACCACATTTTAGATCTATTGAATATTGGTTCTAGCTACAATGGTGAAAGCTTAGGTGGCAGCAACGTCGGGCGCAAGCGATTCTCCAAGTCCCGTCAAAGTGGCACCCAGCGTAAAGTGAGCGGTAGTAGCAGCAATGGACAACGTTTCGAACAAATGCAACTAACAGCCGATAATGTGGAGGTTGGTGAGGTCAATGCGGCTGCTGTTGCCAGCATACCCGAAAATAGCGCACACATTTTGACGCTAAGCAAACGGTCGATTGCCGCCAAAGAAGAAGTAGTTGCAGCTGCCAGTAGCCAGTCGGAAATGTATAACGATGCAATCTTAGCCGCATCCGACATACCAATCGTCGCTACCGCCAATATAATTGGTGAAAAGAAAAAGAAATCTATATCATCGACCAATCTACGAGATGATTACTATGACGAAACCACCGGCGTTGGTGGTAATCCTGCGCCGCATGAACTACTGCTTGCGCAGCAAGTAGAACTAGGCGACGGTTTGGATGCATTTAAACAAAACGCCTTGTACAATCAGCAAACGAATGATGTCATCGGCATGACCAGCTCAAACACCGAACATACAGCCAGTAGTAAGCCACAGCCTTTGGGCATTAAGGTACGCCTCTTCACACTCAAACCGGAGTATCTGCCGTGTCACGATGAGCTAAGCGATCCCACAGAATTGCCACTGTCGCGCGATCTTATGGATGTACGTAGCAATCAGGCGCAGAGCAATATGTCATCCGGCGGATATGGCCTGACAATGGCTACACGGACATTTGGGGGTGTGGTGGCGTTAATTTTACGCTTCAGCAGCAGACAGCGAATCGGTTAAGGTGATGTAAAGGCGCGGGGTACAGTGAGTATCAGATATTTTTAAACATGGGTACATTTGGGGATATTGCCAAGATATTCGAAAGGCGGCTAACACTGCAGATCGTGGTAAGCAGCTGTGTATATTTAACTACAGTAATTAATAATTAAAATAATTTTAGTGTTTAAAATGATTTATTTTTATTTATTTTTTTGATTCGGGATTAAGGCAAAGTAAAAATAGCAAAACAAAAAAGGTAATGATAATTCAAGCAACGATTCTTAGATGTTTTTATATTTACAAATACTTTAAATAAACATAATTATTAGCAATTTTTTTTTCAAAGATGTTTGCCATTTTTAATTAATTTGAAATCTCAAAACATTCAGCAACACTGTAAATAGTACATAAACACTTTGAATCTAATTGAAAATATTATAATTAAATGCCTGGTGCTTATGTAGGCAAGCTTAAGGAATCTGAATAATTTTAAAACAGGCCAATATAATTCGTAGGTAGCTTACAATTGTATATAACAATTCAGAATTTAATGGAGAGAAGCAAAAATTAAATTTTAATAATCCGTAAAATTCATGGAAACATAAAAATATATTGAACCTATTAAAATGCTTTGTGAAATAATAAATAATTTTATAAACAAAAAAAATATTTTGAAGACGAGCTTCAATTAATTGTATGCTTATTTTTTATTGAAATTTTACTGAAAAATATAAACAAAATTATTACTAAAATACATTAAGAATTTAAGCCGAAAGGACTGCAAACGGTAAAGCACTCAGCTTTAATAAGCTCAAATAATATTTACCTGCCTGTTTGGCAGTAAACATTTGAGAGGTAGTATAGCAGCGTATAATAAAGTGTAATAAAGAAATTAGAAATAAGGTGAAATTTATGGAAGATGTATTTGTACAAGAAGTAATTAAGTGTAACAATAAAATACATACTTACTAAACTTACTTCTGTGGAAGTGTGTGAGTATTTTCTGGCAACCCGAAAACCTGGAGAGAACTTCACTACATATATTCTCAAACCTTTTTGGCAGAACTTTTTATGTAATTTTAGGAATATGCATAAGCACTCAAATTACAGTTATAATAAAAACAAGTAAACCTGTATAAATGTTAAACCAACCAAGCGATACCTACTAATTTCAAATAATTCCATACAAACCTACGTTCATTTCTATTTGCTAGTGGGTAAATTTATTTTTTAAATCAAGTATTAATTTCACTTTTTTAGTGGGAATACACCCTTAACACCTCCATTCTATATTGCGAAGAAATTATCACAAATATGGATCGTATTCTGGCGAAATCGCCTCCGATCGAAGTTCTGTTGCTTCTCATTCTCTTGCGTTTTGTATTGCGGATCTGTTGTGGTAAAACTTTAAATCCTTTTCGAGCAGATTGATGACAAAAGTGTTTTCATCAGCATTTCACGCTCAATAATAGTACGCCTGTACTCAGTTATTGATTTTCATGTATTTGTTTTTGAAAAGGTGGAATAATCTTATTTAAAAAGCCTACAAATCTTCAATAAAAAATTTTTCCTATGTAAATTCCTCAAAAAAGTTTGCAATTTACAAAAATGTTGACCTTCCTGCTAATAATTATCTACAGATAGAAATGTTTTCAGACAAAAGTTTCCTCGGTGTTCTATACAGCAGTTTAGACATTAATTCTCGTACGAAATAGGGTTGAGAAGTCCTCACCTTCTTCTACTCCGTCCCCTACACCAAAATCTTAGATGTTACTCATCTCAACGTAAACCTAATCCTTTCCTCCGTGCTAAAACTTTCGAGCTTGTTAGTTTTTTGTTTTTGAAGATCCGGCTTCACAATTTCTACCAGCATTTTTAGACATCCTGTAAAATGTCTGAAATTTTTAATCATCCTCCTGTAGCTTCCTCACAGTAATGGATAATCTGTTGTTTGAGTTATTCCAAATGTTTCTCCTCTGAATGGAAAATATAAAATGATAAAATAAATTCTTCTTCAATGTTCGACATATTGACAATTCGTACTTTGACGTAGCTAGTCGTATTGTGTGCGGACATTTATGCTGCCAACAGTGACCGACGTATCGTAGTCCCTTACTGCAGCCCCTAAAGAGCACAAAATTGAGCAAAACTCATCCCGTAGAGTAGTTACATATTTACACAATACATCGGTTTGTGTGTGTATGTGTTTGGTTGTATCTACACAATGTTGCCATTGATATTTTTGCTTACACACTTTTCCACACATCCGCGTTATCAGTTAAAATTTTTCATTGTTTAATAAACCAAAGCCAAAAACCTGCAAATGCAAATAGTTCATTTATCTAAGTATAATTAACGTTATGCAACATTGATCGTTCAAGTTATGTTTTTATTGCTTGGCAACACTGTGTGGTGAGAGAGCAATCAGCTGAAACGGTTCTACGTGAATTTTCAAAAATTCTGCGATAAAATCTACGATACTACGATACGGAAAGGAAGTAATTTTTCATTTACGTGGGGCTCTCATTAGTTTGATCGTAACAGCTGACAGGGGACTGCGTTTACGTCGGTGACTGTTTGCAGCATAAGCGTATCGGCATCGTCGCTGCTTTAAAGAATATATCCTGCCGATGACAATACGAGCCGTGTGCGATGGGCTAAGCACTTCATAATTACATTTAATTTTTTTATTTCAATTCTTCCATTCCTCTTCATTTCTGAGACGATTCATTTGTTTTCGACAAAAAAGAAAATCTCCTTACATAGTGAAAATCAGACTATATACATAGGTGCAATGCTGGGAAGGCGAGATCGTTGCTCCATGCTTTCTAATGTTGGCTTTTACTGCATCTTCGGCTAAGAAACATAAATATAGAAATAAAATCTAAGTTTTTAATAAAGGTTAGAAATCTTTAGAGCGATAGATCACATTAAGCAAGTGCTGCTCATCTGTTGTACCCATGAACTCAACTAGGCTCGCAACTCCTTCCATTTCATTTAATTTCATTACATTAAGAAAACCAAACTCCCTAGCACAAAATGATGTGATCAGCTCACGAATTGACTTTAAACTTTTCATATAAAATTTACTTACCAAGCCACTGCAGCAAAATTGTTTTAAGTACAATTATATAAGTGCTCGAAAAATGATCTGAATACGCCCACAGATGAGTAATGACGCTCAATAGCCCAACTCCCAAAAGCCTTCACTCAAATGCACATTTTTTGAAATTTACGAAGAAAAACACTCCAAAAAAGCAAAAAATGCGACTTCGTTCGGATCCTATTTCGGAATGATTTCTGTTTGTTAACCGAGGTATGCCCCAAGAAATAAGTTAATACATATGTAAGGAAGATAAATAAAAATGTTCACTTTTTTCTTTGTGAAAGTCAATGAGCCTTTCATAGGAACCATTTGCCGTTCGGAGGCTGCATAAAACCGGACAACGCAAATTGAAGTAAAAACTCGAATAAACGCTTCGCAAAGGCATTACGACACAATTATATGGTTATTTTTAGTTTAAATGAAAAATAATTTCAATATTTTAATTTAATTTATTTGATTTCATTTTAATTTCTGTCTCCTACAATTTTAATTTATTTCAATCAGAATTTTTTATGCTATGCGCTTGAAAAAAATATGTATGCCAACAGAAAAAACCAATACCAAAAAAACGAATACAAAAAATGTTTTTCATTATTAATTAAATTTTTTATAAACATAATGTTATACTGCATTCATACACTTCGCAACAAAACGAAAGCCCATCAACATTTTGATCCTTTTTGACTATTTGTCTTGACTATTTGATTTTTTTTTGTTTTTTTTGTGTAATGTTAACAACATTTTTTCTGAGAGTGTAGCTCGTTGTCGAACAACTACCGTCTAGACCCAATTTGCAAAACTTAAATAAAAATTTAAAAAATTCCACTCATAGTAAACACTTATAAAACTCAACGGGACGTTTTAGCAACTTTAAACTCATACAAAAGCTTCAGAACCAAAACGTTTTCTAAAAATTTCAATTAAAAGCCATGCAATTGGGGTGAAAATTCGTAGAATTTTTCTAACAGTTATATAAAAAATAAAAAATTTCATTTTTATGGTTTTTGTAGGACAAAGTGCTATATTCTCATAAAGGGATAATGGGCAATGAAAAAATGGGCAGTCAAGACTGTTCAAATTATTGATGTGCTATACCTTGTCGCGAGGTGTACAGACACACAATCATATGTAGTATGCATACTAATAATTTAAGAGAAAATTCTTTACACAATAAAATAAAAAAATTAATTAAGAATATTTATGTATATATGTACTTTATTCAGCTCTGATGAGCGAATTTCACCGCCAGATTTGAAGAAAATTAAGCATGTACGTAATTGTATGTTCATATGAGTATGCACACGTATAAGTATACAAATAAAACAATTTGATTGAAATAATTAAGTAAATTATATTAAATCTGTATAAAAACTACTAAAGAATACAAAAGCAAAATTTCACACGCATGTCCGTATATGTATATGTATTTAGGTGTATTCAATGCAAAGAACCTCCGATGTACTGGCGTTTCATTTTAATTTATGGAATACAATAAAATGAATAATGAAATATGAAAAATCTACAAATAAAAGTAAGCACAAAAGCATAAATTCACTGTGTAAGAAGAAGGGGAATATATTAAATACTCTAAACAAAAGCTAAACAAAAGTGTAAAGCCATGATTTTATTCTTATTGATGAACATTGCACCCCTTACAGGCGTCAAATTGGTTGTTGAATGTACGATAAAGAATAAAATTCAGACAAAAAAATGTTTACAAGATTTTCACTAATACAAAGGACCTTTTAAAGAATCTCTTTTGTATTGTATTAAGACCACTCAAGAAGAAGATGAGGAAGTACCTAAAATGTTTTCGAAATAATTTTTGTTGATTGTTTTTTTTTTTTAACATCTAACTTTTCTAAACATTGTTTACTTAACCAAAACCTCTATGCCTTGACTTTAACGAAATCAACTATGGTAGACGCATAAGATATAGGCACACAACCGGCGCGCTTGTAAAGTATATATACAAACATACATACATAAAATTTTAAGTAAGTACAACCAAGAGATATACATAGTTAGAGACTCGTAGGGTTAGTGGTAGCTCAGTAGGAAATTAGCAGCAGAAAGGGGAATACTCTAATCACGCAACTCTACTAAAACTAGTGGACAACTATAATGCATACGAGTATAGGAAAAAAAAACAATAATTTATAAAAGGATAATAATAAAATTATAAACACATTAAATAAATAAAAAACGGTTTTTAGCACGCGTAAGCCAGTTGCTTAGAAGTAGTTTTAGCCAAGTGCATTAAGAAACGTTTTTTTGTTTTTTTTTCTTCAAAAATCACTGTTAAAAGTTCAACGTATACAGTTTGTCGTGCTTAATTGCGACAACTGTTTATAGTGCATTCGAAATAATTGACCCGAATTTCCATATAATTAAAAAATTTCGAATTTTTATTGAATATCTTAGTTTAATTGCTTTGCAAATATTTCCAAATTTAGCTTAACTGCCTCAATTTTGCTCATCAAATAATTGACCCTATGTAAAAGAGAAAAAAATAATAATATAAGTGCGCATGCTGGTGTACAGAATCTTTTTAACATGCTTTCTATAGAAACACTTTGATCAATATACTGATGTGAATTGGCAAAAATTTTATAAACAAAAAATTATATTAAATATCTTCATTTAAAAAATATACCTGTAAAAATTTAAAATTGCATTTAATTTAATTTAAACTTAATTTTACATTGGCTGTAACTCCGTCGTTATAAAAAATGTACTAAAAATTCTAGCAAAATTTGAATTTTACTCCACTTCAGCGATAATGGGCTGGCAAGCTTCATTTGCTTTTTGATTGGCGTGACAGCCGCTTAAGCGATTTACATTGAGTTTAACAAAGCGCGGCAGACGTTTCGTCCTCGCGCTAAACGTCGCTAGTTGGAGACACCCAAACCCATATCTACCTGATCTTTCCTAATCAAAGGGCGCCTTTCTCTTTCTAGCACCAGCAGGTATCGCATCGAATACTTTTACAGCTGGAGCGTTTTTTGATTAGTAAACACGGAGTAGTAGCAGCACTAAAGAATAACGAATTTTTATTGTTTAATGAATATTTATGAATGATTCAATGAATATTTGTTAATAATGAATATTTGACTGCCACTTTTCAAAAATTTCGTACAAACCATGAGCCGAATATTGCTTTAATTTCGTCAACTGCGAAGAGAGTAATTGAAATATTCTGAAAGACTGAACCACTAAGGTAATGCTAACAATACTGGCCGTCCAACAACAAAGCGCTCAATTGTTATTATCGGATCACAGTGTGAGGGTATACTTGTACACAACTTAAAATGCATTAAATCTATTCGGCATGCTAAACCAGAATCTCGCTTTTCAAGAAACTCTCTACATCATATTCAGGATTGCCCAGATTGAAGTGGAAAAATTACTGTAACTCTGCGTGACGTAATTATGCATTGATGAGGTGCGTGAGGAAACTAAGATGATAATGCCACAATGGACAGCTTTTATGCACGAAAATTAAAAGGAAGAAAGGTAACACGGAACTACAGTAAAAATGAACGTTTTAAGTGGCCTTGTAGAGGTCGTAGATCTGGTCGAAAAGTTCACAAAAACGTGTTTGGCAATTTTCCAACAGACTGAATTTCTCAACTTATTGAGAAAAAACAATTTAGCATGGCCTCCTTTACTTTTGTAGCAACATAAGGCCTTAATAAATCGTAGCAAAAGAGAATGTTAGCATTTTTTAAAAAAATAATTTCCTTTCCGAAAATGGCTTTAATGGAACAAATTCGCAATCAGTCTGAAATTTACACAATTTTTTCTATATGCTCAAATTTGGTACGTTTTTTCTAGAATTTTCATATTTCCATTTAAGTTATTTTCTGTAAGTAACGGTTTTTTTTTTGAGTAAAATTAACCAAATGGTTATGAAATTAAGATATTCTACACAAATAAAGAAAATAAAAAAAATTCTTAACTGCAATAAGAACTCTGGGTTTCGTTGAAAACTTTGAAAAAAATATGAAAGATTTATCGCACATAATTTCAGTTAAAATTAAGTTTTCGCTAAGAACAAAGACTTAATGTGAGATAAACGTAACTGGCAATGTTTTGTCCCTGTATTATTCGTGGATAAGCGCCATCGTTCTAATAAGTGAATTTAATAAGACAAATGCCCAAAAAATGGTAACAACGCACCAGTAGTGCAGTCTGAAAACAATATGCAAATTTAAAAGTCATCAAAGGTGGCAAACCTACCATATATTTCCTGCATTTCTTCAAACATCTACACAAATAAAGTGTGATATTTTTATAATCGAAATCAATATTTCCCAGACTTATGCCCCCTTCTGCCTACTGAATAATCTGTAGACTTTCAGCGGTGAAATCTGATTTTCAGACCAGTTGCTATTCTGAAAGCAGTCTTTAGTTTCTAGGTTCAACAAACAGTCTCTATTTTGTCAGCGAACTTTTAGTAGGTCACAAAAAGAAAAATATGGGGAAAGGATAGTTGTATTTTATTTCATTAACTGAAAAAACAATCGCGAAAATGCAGCGAAGTAATTTCTTCTTGAATACAATATTTATCAAGAATAAAAAAATGTTTATCTTCTAACAAATTTACAGTGCAATGAAGTCCCATTTTTGCAGGAAGAAAATATTTTCAGCACCTTTTTAAATTCCCTTTTAAACCATTATAAAACAAATATATTAAAAATAATTGACGCGTACTCATCTGTTAGGTCATCGCGCTCTACCTCTAGCAATAAATATGCTACTGAAATGGATTCTTAAAATCAAAGGATTTCAGGGAATCGATTAATAATTTTGTTTGCAGTCCTTATATACCATCTATTATTGGAACACAGTACTAGATGACTATTGGTTTTCACCACGAAATTTCATGAACATATTTTGCGTGCAAGTTACGTCGTAATACGCAAAAATAGTCTCTAATACAAAATCTCAAATTTAGTGAGTAACATAAATTACCGCATACCAGCACTAATGAGGAAGTACTAATTGCATACTTCTTAGCATATTTTCTTAATATTCTTAAAGGAGTTTTCTTCGTACCACAAATTATACGGGGTGAAGAGTTTTGTGAAAAGTTAAGCTAATTTCTTGCAATAATGGCGTGCAAAATGTCAATAGAAAATTATTTATTGCATATATGTACGTATTCTCATTTTAATCATTTTCCTGAAAATACAAATATTATATATAATATTTCAAGTTCAGTAAAGAACAGGTGAACGACTGTTCAAGGTTCAACGAAGCCCAGAATTTGTATGCATTTTTTATATTCTTTATTTGCATTAGTATAAAATTGTTTGTATAAAATTGTATAAATTTCAAAAGTGCAAGCATTATTTTCTTTCTAAAGAACCAAAATTGCTAAAAGTCAAGGAGCAGGAGCGTGTTTCGTAGGTGAGGTGATGTTAATTTTTTTTTTATGAATAAGTTGTCAGTGAGAAAATTAGGGTTTTGAAAAATTTTCAAACACGTTTTCGTGCGTTACTCGGCTAGATCTAGAACCTCCCATCACTTAAATCACTTAAAAAGTTAGTGTTCTTTTTACTTCGTAGCACCGCGTAATAGTTAGAAAGAAAAAGTTGTTTGTAATCAAGAAAACAAAAATTAAACCAAACTTTCAAATACGTCAGTTCAACAGCTGACTCTCTCAAAATACACTGAGAGGCGAGTATACTGCAATAATGTACAATAAGCAATTGACACTACTTTTCATGTACAGCGAAAAGAGTAACAAATTCAAACTCTGGTTCATTGAACAACAATAAAAGGAGGATTCGAGAAGAATCGAGTAAAATTACTCCAAGCCATTAGACTCCTTGAGGACTCCGGTAATCATCAAATCGCCGTATTTAGGTTAGGGTTTAAGGTTGCAGACATGACTGGGACATACCTCGTTGAGGACGGAGCTGGTCAAAAAGTGACTGTTACTGTGTTGTGTCTGATATAGCGATATTATAATCGAGTTCTTTGTGCTTAAATTGAATAAAATTGATGTAGAATGACGATGTCAACAAGACCACTCAACATGCCACACTGACCATACAGCCTGTGGAATAATTCAATTACTACAGTGTTTCGTCGGACAGAATTGACGCTCTAAATCATATGATTTAACTGGATTTCTTGCTGGGTCTTCAACATATTTAAAGTCTATGCGCACAGAAGTAGTGAATTCAACGCTTCACCAACGAGATTTAGACAAATTGGTAATGAAAAACGTCGGGAAAATTATGTGTATTCCATGCGTCGGCCTGTTCTTTTCGCCAAGTGTTAGAAAGAAGTTGGAATAGTACTGCCCTAAATTACAGTGTTTGTAAGATTTGAACTATACCTGCCTAATAGGCTATAACTATACTCTTTAGCGGCTAATCTTACTCGATATGTTTCAGTCAAGAAATTGCCGCCTACAGCTACCTTGTTTCTCTATGTACTTCATTTAAAACTGGCTTGCAATTTTAGACACCCATTATTTTTTGAACTGGTGTACTGTAATTCTTACTTCTAAGCCCTCTCCCTTCCAAATAATTTTCTATCTACGCGCAGATTTCATTATATTTGATTGTATTAGATTTCATTAGCGATTAGGAACTCTTTTTGTAGACTAAGACTGATAAAGCGATAATGTAAAATAAAAACATTAGTATTTAATAGTATGTAGTAATGGGGAAACTTATGCAGAAAACACGCTGAATTTGGGTTTTTCAAAATACACAGGCATGGAGTGAACAATTATGCAAAAAATGTTTCAAGTATAGAAAGGACTATCAATGATAACGATTTCAATACGTTATTTATAAATAAAAAATAAAAAACAAAAAAATGATTGAAAATTTGCGACAATTTCTAGTAAGACAAATAGAGAAGCTACAAGCAGCAGCTACTTACTTACATACATACGTTCTCAGTATAGAATTACGTAATTTAAGTAACCGAATGACAAAGAATAAAAAATTACGCGGGACACATCATCACTTATGCCGCACAATAATTTAGAAGCTATGGATTATGAGGGCAGCTAACTTGCGAAGGACTTGCAGTGCTTTATGAGCGTTCTGCGTGATATGATTGTTGCCATAATAAAGTAGGCGAAAACCCGACCAAGGCCAAAACATGATGATGATGACTATAAAAAGTAGAATTAGTGTGTACTAGGAAGTAACTATTGATAATTTCATGGCGTTGTAAGTGAAATGCAAAGGGAGGGTTTTTCGAAATACGCAGCCATTTATAAACGTAACACAAAATCAAGCAGCTGAAAAAGATAATTCATATTTCATTTATATGTATAAATATATATGTTTTAATAAGGGAAATCAGATAAAAAGCAGATGAAAACAAAAAAACGCTATAAATGCAAAATCTTAAAAAATAAGCTAATTTTAGTTGACAATCAAAGAAACAGGCAGAAGGAAAAGTGAATATAGAAGCAAAACAGCAAGCAAAAGAGAGTTTTTGTTTAAAAATTTTTCTTTCAATATCAAACCGTTTTTCTGAGCTTTATTTTGCTTGATAACTTGACCACCTGGTTACTTGTTTTATGTTTTCTTTACCATGAAATTTGCTTTGCATTAAAGAGCTTTCTACGGGGCAGATACTCCACTTAGAGTGGCAGTTACACTAAAGGTATTCAATTTCAAAACTTCAATTTGTCTAGTCTGAATAGTTCCAGCGCAATTGCCAGGTTTATGTGAAGCAAAGTTTCGAATAACCTTTTTACTAAAAAAAAAATTTGTATTACGGAAATTTTTATTTTGACCTTTAAACGCTCCACTGCTTGTCTAGTTTTATACTACAGTTGTCTAGTTCACAATTGTCAAATGTGATTGACGTATGACGCCATTTGCAAAAATTGTAAATCTTTCGATAGGGCGATTAATTTTGCGCCACCTTGTGCAACTAAAATGCTTATCGAGCTGTGTTAAACAACAACAACCAAGCGTAAATTAAGTTTGCATAGATACTTCGAGTAAATAATAAAAGCCCAACAAATTCCATTTAAACTCCAAGTAACTTTTCTCGTCGATAGAGCTTCAGTGCCGATAAATGAATCTATTGACAACATCAATAGCGATTATGATTGGAAAAATAAAGAAAAATCGATTAGCCATGCCTACCCGAAGTGAGATATACATATATATGAAAGTATATTTAAAAAAGAGAAAAAGCGAGAGGTAATCGTTTTCCAGCAATCTCAATGTTTCATAGGTAGCCGTTTTTTAGGTTGACAGCGATCGCCGTATTCAAATGGTTCGTAAGTGTAATGGGTACGCTATTACTCGGCTGCCGCGCCTTCAATGCTCACTGTGAGCTTTAAATATTAAGTAATAGAAATTTTTTTTTATAATAGAGGTTGCGTCTTAGCGGCAGTTTCTAACCTCTGTGCCATAAGAAACTTCATGTAAAACCCACCTGGCTTCAAATTACGAACACCAGACAATAAGCACTACTTATTTCTACTAAATGTTTTTCTTCGCATATTAATGAATCTTGTACAAAAATTTAGATACGATCCACAATCGGCGCATAACAAACTATTTAATATAGGGTGTTTTTTTTAGAGGTTAGGTTTTCAAGATGAAATAAAACGTATATAATTTTATGTTATGGCCAAGAATTTAGCTTTATTATAAAGATAAGGGTTTGCCATTATGTTTTAAAAATTATTTCGGGCAAGTGGCCGCCGCGGCTGGCTCGAATAAATTCCAGCCGAGAGGCCCAATTTTCGACCACTTTTTGCAGCAATTGCGGCCGTATGTCAGCAATAACGTGCCGAATATTCTCTTCCAAAACGTCAATCGTCTCGGGCTTATCTGCGTAGACAAGCGACTTCACATAGCCCCACATGAAATAGTCCAGCGGTGTTATATCGCACGATCTTGGAGGCCACGCCACAGGTCCACGGCGCGAGATAATACGCTCACCAAAAGTTTCCTTCAATAAATCGATTGTTGCGTTGGCTGTATGGCATGTAGCGCCGTCTTGTTGGAACCAAAGGTCGTCACCTCAACATCGTCCAATTCAGGCACGAAAAAGTCATTAATCATGGCTCTATAGTGCTCTCCATTGACTGTAACATTATGGCCGGCTTCATTTTTAAAGAAATATGGACCAATGATTCCCTCTACCCATAGAGCACACCAAACAGTGACTTTTTGAGGATGTAACGGCGTCTCAGCAATGGCTTGTGGATTATGTTCACTCCAAATGCGACAATTTTGCTTATTGACATACCCATTCAACCAAAAGTGAGCTTCATCGCTGAACAAAATTTTCTTGTGAAAATCGGGATCGGTGGCCATCTCGTTTTGGGCCCAAATTTGCACGATTTGCAAACGTTGTTCAGGTGTAAGTCTATTCATTATGAAATGGCAAACAAAACTGAGCATAAATCAAGTGACAGCTGTCAAAAAGACCATATACGAAAAAAGTAGTGCCAACTTGAAAACCTAACCTCTAAAAAAAACACCCTTTAATTAATATTCCACAACAAAGCACTCCAGGCGACGACAGCTGTCAGGCCGCATTACTTCACCGCAGTTACATGTGCATATAAATATATGTATGTACGAGTATGCATGCAAGTAAGGGCAGGTTTGTTTACATCGTTCTTAAGAGATTCGTAAAATTCTGAGAAAACAAGTCCATTAGGGCGTAGTTCTAAAGTCAATTTTGAGTTGCCCCAATTTTAAAAGCAGTTATCTTATATTAAAACGAAGTTAATATGAAAATTGATAAAATTATTATTAGTTTTTTATTATTTATTTTATTATTATTATTATTTTTTTTTTTTTTTTTTTTTTTCGGTACGCATAACTTATTTTTGATGTCAATGTTTTATTTGCAGAAACCCAAAAAATTATATATAATTTTTTAATATGGAAACATTACATTATTAACAGTACATTATTTTATTAATTTATTTATAACAGTTTTTTCTAATTTTTTTTAATTTTAAAATTAACAACGCTTTTGAAATTTTTTAATTTTTGCTTCCTTTTTACTTTCCACAAGGTGTGTTTTTCCTACTTTCAATCTTCTGCCGTCGTAGCCGATTGGATTGGTGCATGACTACCATTCGGAAGTGTACGGCTACGAAATCCCGGGCACGAAATACAAAAGGATAGAAACAGATTTTTGTAATAGCGGTCGCTACTCGGCAGACAATGGCAAACCTCCGAGAATATTTCTGCATAAAAATCTACTTAATAAAATCCACTTGCCTTTCGGAGTCGGCTTAAAACTATAGGCCCCTCCATTTCTGGAAAAATATCGAGACGCACACCACACATTGGAGAAGACGCTCCACCAAACTTCCAATTAATGGTGTAAGCGCCAATGAATCAGTTTTCAATTTTCGTAATTTCGTAAAATTAACTTCTTTTAAAATTTGGTGAGCTCGAAATGACTAGGAATGATGTCGAGACAAATCATTCACTACAAATCGACCCAGCCTAATATGCATGTAATGTAATGTTCGTTCAAATGCAAATTTATGCGTTTTTTCTTGAAATCGTAAAATTTAATTTATTTATATTAGTATTTTTGCTTTGCATTTATTAGTATTTTTGCTTTGCAAAACAAGCTTAAATTTTAATTAAATTTCTGCACACGGCAATATCTTATCAAAAATTAGATTCCCAACCAATTTGTAAACCATTAATTGATTGATAGCATTAATAAAATTGTAATTTACACAAAATAAATAAAACGAATTGCTAGTTAGGTACACAGAAGCTTAACCGCATACAAATACCATATACAACTAGGCATGGCATAAGACAGTGGAAGGATGTAGTGTGTTGTTATTGTAGCATTTATAAAATCCTGTTAAGTGCAGTGAAGCCATCGGTCGTTGTAGTCTATCTTATTTAACGGTAGACCCAGGAAAAATGCTGTTTCGACGGAGTGAGCCCAGAAGGAGAAGGGCGCTAGATGGGCGCCTTGAAGGCAGCTCGTGAATAGGTGGTTAGTGTCATACGGGGTAGGTCAAATTGGATTTTGAATAAGTAGGAGTTTAACCTACTAAAGTATCCGACGCGTAATTGTGCCATAGTAAGGCGGGCAGGACTTCAAACTGGTTTAGTGTGGGGAAGAGTGTGAAAGTATTGTGACTTCAGCGAAAACTTCCATGCATGCTTACACTTATTATACAATAATAAATCGATAAACCATATTTAAAAGTCAACAAACTGGGCGCCATAGGAGTTGATCGACTAATCTGATTTAATGCACATATACGAGTATGAATGGATGTATTAACAAAATATTTGCATACACAAAAAACATTCAAAATTCAATGCAGTGTTACAAACAAAATAAAACAAACAAAAAATCAATAAAAACTTGTCAAATAAAACATTTGAGGTATAGAAAATAAGTAAATTTTGTATATTTAAGTGGTTATGAGTAAAATATATATATATACTTATATATATCTACGCACATACACATATATGTACATGCATACACCTATTTGTATATTTTGCGTACATATGTATGTAGGTATAAGCATGTCGTGTATGCGAATTTACGTTCAATGGATTCAAGCCAAAATAAAACAAAAAGTAAACAGAAAATATAGGGAGAAAAAAATCTTGCGATTTGTGCCGCATTTCCCTATAAAACCAAATCAATTACAATTAAATTGATTTCAATAAAAATGTAAAATGGATGATGAGATAAATATACACATACATAGTGCATAGAATTTAAGTTAAGTTTAAGTGCGCGTACTTGAGCAGCCATATACATAGGGGTGATGCAAGAACTTAAATTATAAGCTAAGAAGCGTTCAAATTTTATTTTTATTATTAATCTTACTGAGATATGTATTAAGGCTAGAAACAAAAATGTTGTTTACAAATATAGGCATTCGTACATTTTTTTAAATATTTATTTACAGACTAAAAAAAAATTCGCAGAAAATTAACTTAATTTAAGTAAATATTTAGTAAGGGGATAATATGGCTTTCTAGCAGAAGTAGCAAATGTATTCAAATTAAATTAAAAAGGAAAACTTTGATATTTATTATAAAAAACTTGAAATTCTTAAAAGAAAAGCAAAAAACATTGAAACGAAATGCAGCTTAATATTCACTTCTCAATTCTATTTAATGCAAAGCAGCAAAGTTTTCCAAAACTAAAAAAAAAAAAATAAATAAATAAAAAACAATAAAGAAATTCACAAAAAAAAAGATTTATGTTTTCATATTAAGCCACTTATGGAGTACGTGCAATTTCGCAATAATTTGTTTATACCTCGGTTTATAGCTTTTGAGTAAAAATTTTAAAAATTCAGCAAATCATTTGTATGCCTTAAATATATATAAAAGTAAATACAAAAAAGGTGTTTAAAAGATTTATTTCTAAAATCCTACTTTTTATGTAAAAATCACAATTTCAAAAAGACTCTTTATGTGCATACTAGTGTTGCATTTTATTCTTTGCAGTTTTACCTTTATCCCTCTCTTTGCTTATGCCTTGTCATTTATCTCTATTATTTCCCTTATCTACGTACTCACTTGCGCCTATGTCCTTCTATTAAGTATTTAAACGGACCTTCTAAATATTTTGTCTTTATTTTTAACTATCTTCATTTTTATGTTAATCCTTTTACTCATCTACGTATTCGCTTCGCCTTTCTTATCATCCTTGTCTTAATCTGAATTTAAATCTTATTCTTGAACCACTGCTATGCTTTTTAGATTCACTATCAATTTTAAAGCCGCTAGCCACCGCAGCTGGTGTTTAATAAAATATTTATTATGTTTGATTTAATTTAAATTATCAAAAGAAGAATAATAAAGCAAACATTTAGGAGGCATATACATTTCTTTGGCATTTGTTTTAGTGTCAATTTAAAGTAGAGTTTTGCGCTTTAATTAAACTAATTTCAAATATGAGTAACTATTTTCCCTTCAGCATCTAAATACCTCTCGTATGATGTATAATTAATTACACCTTAGAAATATATTTTAGCCATAAAAGGAATGTAAAGAAAACATGTTTGCCTATTTATACATATACATACATATATACATACATACATACATAAGAAAACCGTGCTGTCTTTATGTAAGCTGAAAAATCATAGGATATAATATTAAATGCACGATACAGTTGATCATGCGCGAATACCATTGATTTTGTTCCTACACAAGAATTACTCGTGCATACCTAAAAATGTATTTTAAACAAACCACATGAAATAATTTCAAATATTCAGCATCCCCATAACAAATATATACCACACAATCAAATTACCAATAGTTTTGTAGCAGCGTAAAAAAAATATTTTCCCGTAAATGTGTGTGGATGTTATAACTTGCAACTATTTTAACCTAAACAAAGAGAACAACATAATTTTAGCCTGCTCACACATTTGCATTCCGGCATTGAGTAAGTAATACTCTAATTTTTGAGTAATGAAGAATAAAAACAGAAAAATCCATTCAATGCGGATAACAATACGTGCATACGTACATACATGAGTACACGAGTATGGGTGTATTGGTAGCCACAATGCAAACAATATATGAATTAATTCTACCGAATTGTATTTGATGGAAATGAAATGTCGAAAAATAAATAAACAATATACACGTGAATATATTTAATGTAAAAAATTTCGTTTTTCTTCTACATTTACATATCTGTATAAATATGTATGTGTGCTAATAACAACCATAAAATGGGAAAATTTGGTAAGTATGTATTTCGATCTGTAAATTTACATCGAAAACAATCAGATGTTTTTGGTTATATGTACATACTACGTATTTTAAATAGAACACGTGTATTCATGCCTACGCATACCTACACATATACGCGCATTTATATATTTTATTCGTGAGAACCCAGTTAGCACAGCGGCGCCGATTATACGAGTGCGGTTAATTTGCGACTCTGCAGTGTAGGCAATCATACATAACCGACATGACATATACTCCCATGAAATCATTTAAAAAAGCTATTTAATTATTTGTTTCCTACCAAATTTTTTTTTTCATCTAATGGATTTTCTATTTTTTTCTCTTTTTATTAAGGGCTGATAATTTATTTTTTTATTTGTTTACTATTTTATTATTAATTTTATTTATTTATTTTTTGCTTACTACTTGATAATACAGCCAACTGCTTTTTTACACGCTGGATACGTTCCATAGAAATGGATGCAAACAAAATCGTATAAAACCATGCATGCCACATATGACCCATCTCACAACTTTTAAAAATCGTGTAAGATGAAGGAACTCTAACTATTTTGCAAAAAACCGGACAAAAGAAGTAATTACAAAAGTCACATTACATAACTAAAGGATGATTCTCCTATCTGATCCAAAAGGGTTTTTTTTGACATATGACGATTGACTATTGCCAAAGTAAATACATAATTTGTTTCAGTATTTATTGGCAATTCATCACGAAAAGACTTACGCCCCAATAATATTTACATAACATACAATGGTATTACGAAAATCGCCTCTCTGTGAAAAGTGTTCATCTCGCGCTCGGGCCAACTAATGGTGTACATAACCGTTCAGCGATGAGGCCCATTTTTAGCTTAATGGCTACGTAATAAGAAAAAAATCCGTATTTTGGCCTAAGGATAGTCTGAAGCCCTTAAAGAATAGCCATTACATCTATTGAAAACAACCATTTGGTGCGGCCTGTGGGCTAGAAAAATTATTGGCCAATATTTCTTCAAAGGCGAGACTGGCGCCAATGTAACAGTGAATGCCGCACGCTATCACCCCATAATAAACGACTTTTTGATGCCCGCAATCGAAGCCAATGATCTCTACAAAATTTGGTTCCAACAAGATGGCACTACAAGCCATAGAGCCCGTGAAGCAATGAATTTACTGGGTCATCATTTCGGTGAATAATTTGTCTATCGTCTCCGACCAGTGAATTCGCCACCAAGATTGCGTGATATCACACCTTTGGATTTTTATTTGTGCGGTATGTGAAATGTAAATGCTTTTTGGATAAACCAGCTTCGATTATGGGATTGCAAGCCAACATTACTAAAGTTATTCACGAGATACCGACCGAAGTGCTCAAGCGAGTCGTTCAGAATTGGTATTTACGCTTGTTCGATTTACGGCGCAGTTGCGGCCATCATTTAAAACGGATTATCTTTAAAAAATAAATGCTATGAATGGTTGTATACAAAAATAATAAAGATTCTCCAATCAATTTGAATTTTCGTTGTTTTATTTCAATTTAAAACCCGATACCTCTATTATTTATAAAACGTACAGGGTACGCCATCTTTTATGTCGGTATGAAAACCTTGAATAACTTTGAAAAAAACAACTATTTGCATAAGTGAGGTATTTTTGTTTAGTTTGGTGATTTATAATTTATTAAAACAATATTTTGAATGCAATATCAATCAAGTGGCCACCTTTATTAGCAATCACAAACTGAGATCTTTTTTCTGCGTTTGTCATCTCCTTGTCAAGCATTTCGGGTTTTATAGCGTCGATTTCGGCACGAATGTTTGCCTTTAGCTCGTCAATAGTCTGCGGTTTGTTGACGTAAACCTTACTTTTCAACCCCACAAAAAGAAGTCAGGTGATCTGGGGGGCCAGTCGATGTCGCCTCTTTTTGACACTAGACGTCCCGGGAATTTTCGTTGCAGAAATTCAATTGTTGCATTCGCATGGCACACCGTCTCGTTGAAACCAGTAAACGTCCAAACCTTTCTCACGCATTTGCGGGCAGACATAATGAGCCAACATTCATCGATATCGGTTTCCATCGACCGTTTAGTTTTCTCGGTAAAAATATGGTCCAGTGATGGTTTTGGCGTAAATACCGGCCCAAACAGTTACTTTCCGGCCATGCGATGGCGTTTCATGGATCTCGTGTGGATTCTCAGTTCCCCAAATGTGGCAATTTGCTTTATTCACGCTGCCAGAGGGGTTCAAATGTGCCTCGTAAGTCATTAAAATTTGCTTCGAAAAATTGGGTTCAGTGTCAACCATTCGAGCGACTGTTTGGCTGTATTCCAAACTTCGTGAATGATCTGTCGGCAATATTCTTTATGTAAATTGTACTTTATACGGAAACCAATTTAAATCATCCTTTAAAATGCGCCGCATTGTGATTTCACTGACGCCAAAATGCTGAGTGCGACGACGATACGACACTGTTGGCTACTGGGCAACGGTCTCCCTCAGTGCTTCATCAAGTTCATTGAAACGTCTTAGTAGTTGATGAACGGCATGTTGACGATCTCCTACTGTCCCGTGCTCAAAAAAATTTGACACCAAACGACGAATAGTGTTGTCAGACGATGCTGTTTGCCGCGATACTTTTTGCGATATGCGCGTTGAGTTGGAACAATAGAACGACTATTTTTGATGTACTATATAGCGTCACTATTTCAGCGCGTTGTTTCGGTGTAAAGCGAATCGTGGTGGAAATTGTACTGAATTGACGTATCGAAAACATGTATGTTGAAGTCGATCGGTTCGTAAATGACAAAGTTATTCAGCGTTTACATACCGACATACAAGATGGCCCACCCTGTATAAAAACTGTAAACTAGTGTACAGTAAAAGTTCAATCCATAGTTACAAAACATATAAAAATTCAATTCGAAATTAGAAAAAAATAAATTTTGTAACTATTCATCGCTACTTTCCAATAAGCGTACACGTTTCTAAGGAACTAGAGCAAAAATACTGTCATTAGTAGGTACCATGCGTCAGATATGTCAAGCCCATTTGTAGGGTTTTTTCAAATAATTAAAAACTTACGTTGGGTTTTTCGTTGCAACAAGTCACTTGTAATACACTGTGGTACACGGAAACCTCATATATCTTCCTTCGTGGAACCATTTTGTGGCTTTTATGAAACGTAGTATTGATCCCAACCCCACGCCAGATAACTCTGTAAGAGAATTAAAAAAGTATTTACCTAGACAACCCGCTCTGATTTTAGCTGGGGATGGACAATTGCAAAGGAAGTGCCCGACTGTTTCTTCCTCTTCCTCATCTCTGCAAAACTCCTAGTCTCGAGGAATGACTGCCAAATAACCAGTGACCAGCTAAACCAACCTTCGAGATATTGTCTCTTGAGAGTAGTAGCTAGTAGTCTAGCTGTTAGACACGTATCTTCATTGCTCTATGACCTATTGGCCTCTTGGATAAAGTGGTTTTTTATTATTAGTTTACTCGAGACCATGGCTATTCCAATGGTACTTTTATCACTGAGCAGTTGAAGAGCAGCCGCCGTAGCCCAATGGGTTGGTGCGCGACTACCATTCGGAATTCACAGAGAGAACGTCGGTTCGAATCTCAGTGAAAACACCAAAATTAAGAAAAACATTTTTCTAATAGCGGTCGCCCCTCGACAGGCAATGGCAAACCTCCGAGTGTATTTCTGCCTTGAAAAAGCTCCTCATAAAAATATCTGCCGTTCGGAGTTTAAACTGTAGGCCCCTCTATTTGTGGAACAACATCAAGGCGCACACCACAAATACGAGGAGGAGCTCGGCCAAACACCCAAAAAGGGTGTACGCGCCAATTATATATCTATACTATACTAATATTATAAAGAGGAAAACTTTGTTTGTTTGTTTGTTTGTTTGTTTGTAACGAATAGGCTCAAAAACTACTGGACCGATTTTAAAAATTCTTTCACCATTCGAAAACTACATTATCCAAGAGTAACATGGATTACATTTTATTTTGGAAAAAAATAGGGTTCCGTAAGATATTTGGATTTTTCGGACACAAACTGAAAAAAATCTTATATATAAAATAAAGACAACTTTTTGTGTGTGTTCGCTAACTGGCCGTGTCTGCACCGAATTGAACCAAACTTACACACATTGTTCAGAAGGTATTGAAGATGGTTTCCGTATAGTTTGGATACCTATTGGTGGATAGGGTCTCGAGATATAGGTCAAAACGTGAACCCGGGTAACCTTTGGACGTGTATGTACAATATGGGTATCAAATGGAAGCTGTTGGTGAATGCTTTAGTTCAGAGTATTTTTCATGCCGCTCCGTGACTAGGGTCTCGAGATAGAGTCCAAAACGTGGAGCCTAGAATGTGTTTGTACAATATGGTTATCAATTGAAGCTGTTGGTGAATGCCTTAGTACAGAGTATTTTTCATGCCGCTAAGTGACTGGGGTCTCGAGATATATGCCAAAACGTGGACCCGGGTAACCTTTGGTTGTGTATGTACAATATGGGTATCAAATGAAAGCTGTTGATAAGTGCTTTAATACGGGGTAATTTTCATACCTATTGATGACTAGGGTCTCGAAATATATGCCAAAACGTGGACCCGCCGTGTCTTTGCACCGAATTAAACCAAGCTTATGCACATTGTTAAGTAAGTATTGAAAATGGGTTTCGTAAAGTTTGGTTGTAATTCGGAGCAGTGGCAACGGGTACAGCGTTCTTTTGAGCCAGCCATAATGTCGCTTACTTTTTTAACGCTTGGGGCGGAACTGAACTGTCAAATTGACAGTGTGAGTTACAATGTGTCAATATTTCTTTCTGATTTGGATGGCATAAGGAAAAAACGTAAGTGCAATATGTAAAAATTGTTTGTAAATTTTTTTGGAGTGGATTTTGGAACAGTGAATAACTTCTTACGAAATTTGAGAATTTAATGTGAAATCCGAATGAAA